>JAVSCE010018809.1:0-25722 GCA_032199065.1 Smutsia gigantea
AATAAATACTTCAAGTGAAGAAGTGCCTCTCAGATTTAAACCCCAAATCCTAATTTCTTTCTCCTCCCTAGCATCATGGATTTAGTGCATTTTCTGTGGATGTCTTGGCGTGTGCATGTGCATTACATAGTAATACAGAGTATTGTTTTGTGCATCTATTTTTATTTAATATGAATGATTTTATACCAAATATGCTAACACTATTGTAATTTTTAAATTCAACACTAACAGATTCAGGATATATTTACATACACTTATATATACCTATATATGTAGTCTGTCAAAAGAATGTATTTTATTTATGTATTTCTCTATTGGGGAGTATTTGGATTAGTTCCAGTGTTTCACTATAAACAATGCTGCATTAAAAAAATTTATATATGTTCTTGTAATTATATGTGACAATTTACCTATGTTAGATCTTCGTAAGCGTTATTTTTATGTGGTATCAAAATTGTACCATCGTATATTTACGTAGTGTAGAAATAATACAAATTATTTTGTTTATTGTTATGCAATGTCAAATTGCTTTACCTCATGGTTTTCCTAATTAACACATTCACTAGCAGAGAAGGAGTTTCTTTTTCCACACCCCCATATGCACAGGATGTCAAAATTTTAGTTGTAGGTGATTTGATTGGCAAAATTATTTATCTCCTTCTATATTAATACTGTGTTTTCTGTTTCCTGGTGACATGCTTTTTCATAGATTTAATGGCCTTTTGTGGGTTTTCATTTTGTAAATTACTTGTAATATATTTGGCTCATTTTTTAAGTTAAATTTTTTTTTCTGATTTGCAAATTTCTAAATATTTGGGACACTAATTCTCTATCTATTGTATTGTAGCAAATACGGTATCCCACACCACCACCTTCACTTGAATTTATGGTGTCTTAATTATTTTGAAATATTAAGTATAATCACTTATTCATCTTTTCTATTGTGATTTGTTCCCTTTGGGTTTAAGTAGTCCACTCTTCCATGAAGTCACAAATATTCATTTTCATTGTTTTCTTTGTTTTCATCTTTATTTGTATCACTCATTTAGAATTGTGTTCTTGTTGGAAGGTAGGGATCTGTATTTTTATTGTTAGGAGTTTTGGTGTAAATCTAATAGTCTATCACCATTTTCCACACTGAGTTAGAATACTCCACTCTTATATGCCAAGTTCAAATATAAGCATGGGTCTCTTTTTAGACTCTCCATTTAAGTCCACTGATTTTGGCCATTTCTGTGCCAAAACTATAGTTTTAATTATTGTAGCTTTATACTTAGTATTGTTAATTGGTAAGTCAAGTCCCCATGTTTTATTCATCTTTAGAATTAGGGCTAAATGTCATCGTTTATGCGCCAAGTGATCAGTAGAAACCATACTTTGAACTCTGAGTCGTGTGGTCCAGTGACGTGCAGTCAGACCCTCCATTGTGACACTGGGCAGGGGCAGCCACCACGGCTCCCAGGCAGCCAGGCCATCACAAGGGCCCATGGCCCATTCACCTCCAGCCTTTCTGCACCCACAGATCCGTCCTCATTTTACCTTTCAGCACAGGGCTCAATGCTTTACATGAGGTATTGAGCAGTTCATTATTCAATAGACTGTGTGTGAGATGGCTGTGCCCACTCATGTCAGCGTTCTCAGCACGTGTAAGGTGGGCCGGGCTGAGCTGTGATACTTACTCAGTATGTCAGATGTATCAAACACACCTTCCACTCCTGTCCAGATAAACCCATCGTTAAGCTGAGGAAGATCTGTTCACTAAGAGATCATCTTTCCTGCATTATTGCATTAATTCTTCTTGGTAAATATTTTTACTCATAATAATCACTGTTAAATTTAATTTGTTCATATTTAGTATTTTGAATCTATATTCACTTGCTGATATTTTTAACTTAACCAGGAACTGGACTGCAGATGTTTAAAGGATGTGTCATTTCAAATAACAGAGGCTTGCAAATAGACACACACCCAGTGGCCTGGGGATCTGGGATGTCTTAAACATAGCTCACATAATAAGCAACTGCTTTAGTCCTTATTAAAATAGGGAGGAGGATTCTCTCTAGTGCTGAGTAGTTCTACCTCTTGCTCAGGCCTCTAATTTGGAGGCCTCCCCAGCCGAAATTTCATAGACCTGGGAATATTCCAGAGGAAATGCTTGCTGTCTCTTATCTTTCTTTAAGGTTGGCCAACTGAGGGACAGCTATCTCTTTTTGAAAAGAAATAATATCTAAGCAAATTTAGTACTAAATTACAACTGCAATTCATTAAGGTATCTTGAATCTTTGAACATTTTTCATAGAGAAAACAAGATGATTCTTATTCAGTTTTAAACTTAATAAAGATTTTTGATTTTGTAAGTCAAAATGCAATGAAAAGCAGTGGCTTTCAAACATATTTTTTAGAATTCTCCCCTACCCCGAGAACTGGTAGAGCTAGGGGAGAGTTTCTGTGAAGAAGTGGTGCTCACCTTCGGCTGGAGGAGGTGAAGGGTTCTTAGCACAGATGGTTGTGGCAGTCATTTTGTTTCAGTTTTGAAGCCTTCTAACATACGCCTTCTCTGGTGGGCACAGGAATGTTAGTCTTTATTTCCCACCACTGTATGTAGTGATGGCTCTCCCTGTCCTCAGTTCATCTGTTGACTGTTTGTGAGGATTAAATGAATTACTGTATGTAAAATACCTGTTTTATTACCTAGTACCAGAGTAAGCCCTCAGTAAGCATTAGCTGTTGCTGGTTATGGGGATAGGCAACTTCTCACATGATTCCCACTGGTCATCAACTCCTGCTCTTCATACCCGTGTGACCCCCACTGCTTGAGTGTGGCTGGAATTGGTGATTGCTTCTAAAGAGTGGTATGTAGCAAAAGTGATAGAATGTCGCTTCTGAGGTTGTGTGACAGTAGACTGTGACTCCCAGTTTGCTGGGCTGTATGCTGCCTTCTCAGATTGCCCACTTTGCAAACTGACTTGTTGGCACAGAATAGGGGTGACTTCTGTCCAACAGCCTCAAAGAATCTGGGTCCTGTTGGTGACCATGTGAGCGAGCTTGAAGTGGATCCTTCACTTGTGTGGTAGGATAGGGAGTAAATAGCTATCTATGCCATGAGAAACCGAGATAAAAATAAGGATAAAAGAGATACGTACCTAAAATTAGGGAAGTTAAAGTAAAACATTTATTCTGGAAATATGATATGCATTCATGATGTATTTATCACATCATGATAAATAAAACAACAGAAACAATTAACAAAATGGGTTCCCTAGCAAGCAGTGATGTCCCAATAGCAACTAGTATTCTTGTCTCCCAGACTGTGGCCTCTAAATACCACTTCCTGAAGCTCCTTGGAGAAACTGCTGATTTCAGGTCTGAAGCAGAAGCTATAAAAGATAAACCTGGAACAGCAGGTGCTGCCAGATGGCAAGTAACTAGTACAGACTACTGGGATTTTAAAATTACTCAGGGCTAACTTCAAGGAATGCCTACTGGCTAAAGATGCTACCACTGGCACATCAAAAGGAATGAATACAATGATTTGAAAAATCAAAATACATTAATAATCTATATCTAAAACAAAAAAATAATTGGTAATATTGTAAAGTTGTTAGGTGCCAACACTTTAATCTGAAAATCAATAAGGAAACAAGCATTTTCCACGATTTTTTGAACAAACTATTTTAGAGTTACCACATACTTTTGATTTAAAAAAGTTGTCCCTATAGAATAATACAAATTAGTGAGTGCTGAGAGAATGACATTATTAGAAAATCACCACTTTGCATCCCATAGTGAAATAATGGGTCTAGGTCAACACTGATCATCAGCGGCTTATAGAATCATTAGGTGAAAGGTTAATGGAGAACTCTACATCGGATGGATCAGGCTGACAATTCCCAAATGCGCTCACCAGCCTGAACATCAGAAAAAAATGTCACCATCATATCTTAATTGCTTCCTCATCGAATGCAATAGGAAGTACCTTCACCTGGGAGGTATCATTTAGAAAAACTGAATATGAATTTAATCAAACCTCTAGATTGAGCTACCACAGTACAGGAAATAGAAGAACATGTTAAATGAAAGCATAAGAATTCAATCAGCCAATCCAGAATATCGGAGATTTATGAACCAAACAAACTTGGTCTCTTCAGCAACGACAGGTAAAAAAGAGGATAGGTGAGAGGGAATTGTTATCAATCAATCAAATACAATGTGTGGACTTTGGATGCCTATTCAAACAAGTAAACTGTAAAAAAAATTTACGAAGCAATTGGAAGTATAAAACATTGTGTTAAAATACACATAAAGTTTACCATTTTAATGGAAACAACCTGAGGGTCTATTGGTGGGTGAGCGAATAAAGATAATGTGGCATATCTATACAATGGAACACATTGCATACAGTACATGCAGCCATAAAAAAGAATGAAATCTTGTGGTTTGCAAAAACATGGAGGGCCCTTGTGTGCATCGTGCTAAGTGAAAGAAGAGAGAAATACAAACATCATATGACGTCATTTATATGTGGAATCCAAAAACAGAAAAAACGAGCTCATAGACAAGGAGAAGAGATTGGTGGTTGCTGTGGGGCCGGGGTGGGAAGGGGAGAAATGGGTGAATGGAGAAGTCAAAAGGCCGAGGGGAGACCTGCTACATCCGGGACAGCAGCCAGGCCCTCCGGAGGCCCGGCCCGAGTCCCCCGCCAGAGCCCCCACTCATGAGGTGCTGGTGACATGCCCCGGTGGCATCCAGTGGCGGCGGATACCGGCAGAGGTGAGCAAGATGCTCCTGTCTGGGGGTCCGCGTAGGGCCGGGTGGGAGCTCCCACTCAGCCTTGGCCTCGGTCTCTGAGTGTGGCTGCAGTGAGCGCTTTCTGCACGTGGCTCTGAAAGGGGTTCGTCTGTCCCCTGGTGTCTGTTTCTGGGGAGGTGTCCTCTGTTTATTCCCCAGGGACCTGATTTCTGGGATCTTCACCTCTTGTGGTGGTAAGGGTAGGGACTTTCCTCCTCAAGGCTCTGACTTCTGGCCTGTGTCTATTGGGGGTGGATCCTCTGTCCCACCTGTGATCCCAGGACTCCAGGGGGGATGCCTAAGAAGCATCCCTGGTGCCTCCAGGTCCTGCCTTTCCCTGGGGGGTATATGTGGGGACAATGTGGACATGGCCTGCTCCTTCCATCCACCCCACTTACTGGTTTCCAGGGTCAATGTGCTAATGTTGGGGGCAGCAGCCAGAATCGCCGCACTGGCTCATTTGGGAAGAAAGCTACGGCCCAAGATGTGGGCAACCAGTCAGCGTACAGGCCTCAGGAGGCACCATGGACTGACTTCAGTGACTTCCGTGACATCATCCACATGGTGCTGAAAGAACACCACATCAGTGTGCACTGTCAGGACAAGTGCCTGGTAGGACTGGGGGCCAGAGCGTTGTCGGTGTTGGGGTGCCTCCAGCCTGCCATGCCTGCCTGAAGTCCCCCGGCCTGCAGGAGCTGACCCTGCCATCCCAGGCTGCAGCCCTGTCCTTGGTGTCACTGGTGGATTGCTATTTCCACCTGAAAGCCGACTCAAGCCACTACCTCTGCCACGAGGTGGCCTCTCCACAGCTTGTGGTGAGCATCCAGGACGGCATCCACGGGCCTCTCGTGTGAGTGCCGGGCAGGGCAGGGGCTGGCAATTGCCAAGGTGGGGGCTGCCGGCAGGACCATGAGACAAAGGGAATCCTGAATGTGAGACCCCCAAGAACTCCCTGAGGAGGATCCTGGTCTGCAGGGGTGGAGTGGGGGTGGGGGTCCTGGGACGGCCCATTCAGCCACCTCTTGAACTATCAGTCCTGCCCACCGCCCCAGCCCCACCTCATGGGCAGGGGTGGCCTTTCCTATTCATTTGTCTGTCCGTGGGTCCATCTGCCATCCATCCGGATAGGTGTTCATCGTGGACCATATGAGCATGTGCATCTTATCATCCTGCTGCAAGATGTCAGACATCCTAGATGAGGGCATCAACAGCAAGTGAGTACCACCCCACCCCCAGCCTGTGCTGCGGAGACGGGTCTGACCGTAGGTTGCCTTCAAATTGCCCAAAACTTCCAAGTGTGCAGCTCCCTGCACAGACACCCCTGATGAGGTGACCCTCCCCTCCTGAGCATGGGAGCCTGGGCTGGGCAAACCCTCACCAAGGACTCCCTCGTTGCCACCCCTAAGGGGCCAGCCTCCCCCACTGTGTAGGACCCCCAAGGTGAGCTCACTGTGGGATGCCAAGAATGCATAACTTTCTCTGGGATGCCCCAGGGGCTGTGAATGTAAAGAACCCTGCGGAGGTAGCTCATCGCTGTGACCCACCGGTGTGCATCTCCTGCTTAAGGCACTTAAGGTGTGCAGTCCCCACAACCCAACATCTGACCCTCCACTGCAAGTGTCCACCTTCCAGAGTCTGAGACTCCCAATGTCGGTGGGCACCAAGGAATGCCTCCTTTCTCTGTTTCTACTAGTTGTTGAAGACATCCACAAATGGCGAGAGCCCATCCCCAGCCCGGAGGCCATTTATTTACTGAGCCCCACGGAAAAGGTGCCTACAGGAGCGAGAGAGAGTGTGTGTGTGGGGGGGGTGTGCTTGTGTACACGTGTGTGCCGGAACAGGCAGTGGCTGGGAGGCAGGCGCAGAGGTCAGAAGTGTCTGGGGGCACTGGCCCAGGCCTAGAGGGTGATCCGCCTTTCCCAGTGTTCGCAGGCCCTAATCGCAATCTTCTGGGGAACCCCAACCTTCATCTACAAAGCAGAACATGTCTATCTTCACTGACAGTGAGTGAGGAGGAGGCATGTGGGTGGATAGGGGTGAGGGAGCGAGGAGGCCCCTCTCGCCTGATGCCCCATCTTGCCGCACCTCCCAACCCAGAGCCTGTGCCCCCCTTCAATGAACTGGGTCACTCCCCTGTGGCAAAGGTGGTCAAGACACTGAAAGAGATCCCCCTTGCCTTCCTCCCCTACGAAGCCCATGTACAGCTCCAGCTAGTGCTCGGCAGAGTGCAGGAGCCCTGACCACACCTAGTCAGAGAGTGAGGGAGCCGGGGCCGGCTCAGACCATGGTGGGCACCTCGAGGTCTTGCCCTCTGGGCACCTGCACGGGGAAGCCGAGAGCAGGCTTCCCGGTGGTGCCGCCCAATGTTGTGGAGGCTGGGGCGTTGGCTGGAGTTCATCCCACCCCATGGAGGGCTGAGCCGGTCCGGGGACCAGTGGTCACCCGGGCAGGAAGTGTCGCAGGTGTTCACCGATCACCACGGCTATGGCCCTTTTCTCCCAGGTGTTCTCCCTGGATGCTCCCAACAGCACCTGCAAACTCTACTGTCCCTACTAGGCCAGGGAGCAGACATGGCAGCTGGAGGCGCTGGCCCAGCAGATCGGCACACCGTTTACCACACAGCAGGAGTACCCGGCCATCCGCTACCGAAAGTAGGGACCCCACCTGATGCTGCCCCCTGACATTGACCACATCCGGCATTCAACCTTTAGCCTCGTTTTGGATCCCAGCTCATGTCCTCCCCTGGTCTGATTCCCATCACTAACCCCTAACTCCCATCCATAACCCCATCCTTTACACCTCCAGTCTGTGCCTGGCTCTCCCCAACCCCATGTACTGAGGCCCGATGTCGGCTCGCCGCAGAACCAGGGGCCCAGAGGACATGGCGCAGATGGCCATGCTGTCCTGGCCAAGCTGAACGCCTTAAAGGCAGACATTCCCAATCTGGGCGAGGTGAGGTGTCTGGGGAGGTTGGAGCAAGGTCCCAGTCAGGGACATTGTCAGTGTCCTCATCCTTGCACTGCCTTCCTCAGGTCCCTGAAAAAGCTCACTCACAGCTGCTAATCGTGGACCTGACAGCCAATTTTCTGGTCACACTGCTGCATGAGCTAACGTTCCAGGCCATGGCCTATGACCTGCTGGACATCGAGCAGGACACGTACATGTGGATGGACCCTGGACGCACCCTCGCCTTCACCGCAGACCCGGGTGCCTGGTCCTCAGCTATCTCCCCTGAGCCTCGTGTCACCTCCTCCTGCAGATATGAAACCACAGGACTCAGCGAGGCTATGCTGCTGGAAGAGGATGACGACCTGTGGCTGGACCTGCAGCACATGCACATCGCGGATGGGTCCAAGTGCGCATATGGGGCCGTGGCAGGAGCCCTTTCTGCACCATGGTCCCCACCCATTCTCTCTTCCCTCGTGTGGCCCAGTCCTGCCCTTTGGGTCTTGGTGAGACCCCTCAGCAAGCCACACCCCTCAGCCCAACTCCGGGGTGTCCTCCCAGAGCGAGCTCGCACGTGGCCACCTATAGGGACGTTTGACCCCTCCCGGTCCTGCCGTCAGACTGTCTCACCAACCTCACCCCTGCCCGCCCTTACTGACAGGAGGGTCACAGCTTCTGAAGACATTCTGTGAGAGCAAGAGACTGACCACGGAAAAGTAGGCGGGGCCTCCATCGGGCGGTGGGACCTCGGGAGGCATGGCCTGGCCTCACACCCCGCCTGTCCCAGGCCAACATTGAAGACCTGTCCCACATACTGGAAAAGATGCCTCAGAACCAGAAGGAGCTGAACAAGGTGATCGTGACCGTGGAACCCATGCTGCCCGCCCTTCTCCACAGCCCCCACGGCCACACTTCTCCCTGCACCCTGACTCTAGGCCTGGATGAAGTCTCTGTCCCCCCACCCCGTAGTTTTCCACATACCTGAATGTAGCCGAGGGCGGCATGAAGCCATTTAAGGGCTCTATGGAGAAACTGTGCCGTGTGGAGCAGGTGCAGGCTGCCTGGGACGGGTGTGAGCCCTGTGTGTGTTGGCGGGATCTGTATGAGGGGTGCAGTCCGGGCAGAAGCAGGACCGCGTTGGTGGGTGGGGTCTTTGGAGAAGCTGTGCCGGGTTGAGGGGTGGGTCCTGTGGAGAGGCAGTTCTTTTTAGGGGTGGTGAGTGGGGGGTTGGCCCAGTGGCGAAGCAGGACTGGGGTGAGGGGTAGGGCCCATGGAGAGACTGGAACGGGGTGAGGTATGGGGCAAATGGAGAGGTAGGAACTGGGTGTGTGGTGGGGCCCATTGAGGGGCAGGACAAGGGTGAGTGGTGGGGCCTGTGGGCAGGCACGAACTGAGTGAGGGGTGGGGCCCATTGAGGGGCAGGAACTTGGTGAGGGGTTTGGCCCATTGAGTGGCAGGACCGGGGTGAGACGTGGGGCCCATGGGGAGGCAGGACCTGGGTGATGTGTGGGTCCCATTGAGGGGCAGGACCTTGGTGAAGGGTGGGGCCAATTGAGGGGCAGGACCGGGGTGAGTGGTGGGGCCCGTGGAGAGGCAGGACCTGGGTGAGGGTGGGGCCCATGGAGAGGCAGGACATGTTTGGGGGGTGGGGTCCGTGGAGAGGCAGGAGCTGTGTTGGGGGTGAGGACCTTGGAGAGGCAAGACCTGGTTGGTGTGGGGCCTGCAGGGAAGTGTTATCTGGTTAGGGGCGGGGCCCGATGGCAGATTAGGTGGGACCTTCAGAGACCTAAGTTGAGGAAGCAGGTCCCTAATTTCTTGCCAAGGACCCTGGAATGTCCCAGGGTGTTGGGCCTTAGTGTCTGACAGGAGAGCTGGTACCGAAGCCCTGCAAGATTTGGCCATGGGTTCCAATGCAGAGAGCGAGAAGATCAAGGACGCCATGAAGCTGATGGTGCCAGTGCTGCTGGATGCAGCAGTGCTGGCCTAAGACAAGATACGGGTCCTGTTCCTCTACATTCTAATGCGGAATGGTGGGTGGGGGCACAGGAAGGCCTCGGGATTTCCCCACTCACTGGGGCGCCAGTGATCCTGGGAAGCTCCCATTCCCACAGTTCCCCAGTGCGTGGGATGTCCCCACTCCCCAGGCATGCCAAACCCCACAGATACCCCACCACCGACCTAGGGTTCCCCTTATTGGCATGAGAGGGCCACTGATATAGAGACCGCCATGTCCAGGACTGCTCTCAACTAATTCCCAAGGATCGCCACCTTGCCCCCTACTGGTTCCCCACCCAGAGTTCTGACTTTAGGACTCCCCTTCCTGCTGTCCTCAGTGGCTCTCTTGTTTATGAAGACCTCCCAACTGCAGGACAGCCCGAACACAGCCCGGCAAGACCACCCTGCTGCCCCCAAGCTTAGCCCAGGAGCCCACGTGTCCACCTGATATCATCCCCCTGTCCCCATGAGGGTCCCGCCTGCCGCATCTAGGTGTGAGCGAGGAGAACCTGCTCAAGCTGACCGATCACACCAGCATGCAGGCCCACAGCGGCCTTATGCGGGACCTGGAGTGGCTGGGGGCCACTGTCACCAGCCCTGGGTATGCTGGGAGCAGGCTGAGGGTTCAGAGTCTGGGCACAGGGCAAATGGCTTAGGGACTCCTGGGAGAAGGCATTGAATCAGAGTCTGGCCCTGGGGGCCAGGGGGCATATCACCGGGGCTGTGTACACAGGGCACGGGGTGGTTCTTGGGGGACAGCGAGCACTGTGCAGGGTCAGGTCTGGGGGCCAGGGGACACCAGGGCTGTCCCCAGCAGTGGGATACATAACCACGGGGTGAGATGTGGTCAGATCCCTGGTCCTGGTGGCACTGCAGTGTAGGGCATGGGGCCTGATTCCTGGGGGCAGATAATACGGTCCCAGTATGGGCACAAGGGCACACAGCCGACCTCTCAGAGGACCTCTGACGACGGAAGGCAGGCACATGCATCTGCTTCCTTCCCTCGACTCTCAGCCTAGCCTCTCCTGTCTCTCCCGGGTCTCCACCCACCATTGCCCCTGACCCACCCGCCCTGCGGTTTGGCATCTGGCTGTCCTCTCTCCCAGCCCCCATCTCTGCTCACCCTCCTCTCAGCTCCCCTGTTGCTCTGCATTCCTCATCCTCCTTCCTCATTCTCTCACGCTGTCTTTCTGTTCTGTTTCTCCATCTTCGCCTGCAACACCTCGAAGACAGACGAGACACCAGCCCCATCTGTGACCGCCCTCCTTCTCCCCACCTCGCCCACGGGAACCGCTGTGCCACCATGTAGGGCTCTGGGACATCAAGCCGGCTGCAGCGGAGAGAGCGCCTGGAGCCCACCTGTCAGCAGTCGTGCTGGACCCTGATCATCAAGGACATGATAGAGGTACAGCTGGTGGGGACGAGCCTGGGGAGGGTGGGAACTATGGGACCATTCCTCCCCCTGCCCCAATCCAAGCAGCGGCTCAACCCCTTCGTGGTCACAGCACCAAGCCTCGGGGCTTATAGAAATTCCTCATTACGGGCATGCCCACTGCCATCCAGTCTGCGCCACCAGAGGGGCCCCAAGCAGGCACCTGAGGAATTGGGGTAGCAGAGGGACCCTCGTCTGCACCTCTATTGTCTTCCCCAGCCATCTAGAAAGCCCCCTGGTCTGCTCTTTCCTTGCTCTGTGCCAGCCCCTGACCTTCCTGGGAGCCTAGAGCATCCAGAGCACAGACGACCAGGTCCGTGCTTCCTGCCTGCTGTCCCTGTGTAGGGAGTCCTGTCCCTACACCTGCCTGGGGCCCTGTGACCTTGGTCCCCACCCCAATGTACCTTGGAGGCCTGGAGCCTCTGTGAACCCAAGGGGCTAGAGATGGAGATGTTGGCACCTGTCTGCGAAGAGCTTGGCTCCTGAACACACAGTGGAGGGGCTCCAGGCATTGGTCCCACCCTCTGAGGCCCTCTCCCAGGCATCACTCTCTGGCCCTGAGGATCATGTGCAGGACCGGCTGGACAGAGAGCTGTGGACCTTCGTGTCCGTCCCCAACCCCCACACCCAGCTCCCTGGCTGCTGTCATGTGAGGGCCCTAGGGACCCCCCTACAGAGGCAACCATTGGGTGAGGGGCCTACAGTGGGTGCGGGTGTGGTTTCCATACTGACCTCTGCCAACCTCCCTCGGCAGAGCGCCCGCTTAGGCCCTTGACACAAGACTAAAGCGGGCATGGAGACACGTGCAGTATCCCGGCTCCTCATCTACATCGTGGGCAGTGTGGCCATGTCAGAGATGAGGGCTGCCTACGAGGTGACCAGCGCCACAAATGGCAAGTGGGAGGTGCTTATTGGTGTGTCTGAACCCGGTTCCCTGGCCAGGGCAGGGCCCACAGAGGGATTCAGTTATGCCTGGTTCCCAGGGGCTGGGGCTGGATTTCGAGGTTTGGTGGGTGGGCTGACCACCAGACTCCAGTGGGTTCCCAAAAGCCTAGAACCTCTGCTGGGCTTGTGTCTCGGAGCCCTGGGTGAGGGGATGTATTCGTACCTCTGTGTTTCTAAGGGGTCTACACTCACGAGTCCTCAGGGTCAAACCTGGAGTTCCCAGGGACCCTGGATGTGGGGTACCATGGCAGTGACCCCACCTCCCCACCCCTCTGCTCCTGCCCAGGGTCCTCACACATCCTCACCCCAACATGCGTCCTGGATGACCTCAAGGTGCTGGACCAGAAGCTGGAGGACATTTCTCTCCCCTGACCCCCCAGCTCCACCCTGGCCTGCTTCCTCCCTTTCCAGAGCAATAAATGGCTTCCTCCTCTCTGCCAGGCTCCGCCCACCTCACTTCCCTTCTGAGGGAGCAGGATGGGGCCCGTCTCCCAGGAGTCCCACTCCGCAGCCCCGGCCTGCGCCTCAGGCTCCCACACAACCTATTGTTCTTCCAGAGGGAGTTTAAGCACTTGGGCTCAGGTTTGAATATTGCCTCCAGCGCTGATCAGCTGAGAGGCCGTGGCCAACCTGCTAGGCTCCCCATCCAAGAGACCGGCCACTAATGGCAGCTGCTTTGTGGAGAAGACAAAATGGTGCAGGAAAGCTGATGCCCTGGTCACCTGCTGTCTTCGCTGCTCCCATGGGTTATTACTAGTATTATGAACAAGCGGAATGAGCCCTCCATGCCCGCCCAACCCCAAGCCCTCTAGGAACCGCCTCAGCAGACCTAGGGCCATACAGGTGAAGAATCTTACCCATCATCTGGGATCAGAGCCTGCATTTGGGTGAGGACAGTCACCCAGCACACCATTCCCGGGTCCCATTTGGAGAGTTAGAACTTTCCCTGCTCATCCTCTTCCCCATTCCCAGGGAAGTCACAGGGGCTTCTAACTGCAGAACTTATCAGAGCCTTTACTGGATGTATTAGTGTGCTCAGGCTGCCATAACAAAGTACTGCGTTCCTGGCGACTTACCCAACAGAAATGTATTGTCACCCAGTCCTGGAGGCTGGAAGCCCAAGATCAGAGCGTCTCCTGAGGGTCCCTCCTGGGCATCTAGATGGCCATCTTCCCTCACAAGTTCTGCCCCCTGTGTGTGTGTGTGTGTCCTAATTTTATATGGGTACCAGTCATACTGGATTAGGGCCCACCCAAATGGCCTCATTTGAACTTAATTATCTTGTGAAGGACTCTACCTCCACACTCTTCTGTGGTCCTGGGGGTTAGGGTTTCAATATAAGAACGTGGAGTTGGGGGTGGTCTGTACACAATCTAGGCTGCAACATGCAGCCAAGAAGAGGTGGGCACTTCACAGCCTGAATAAGACAGATAAGTACCCTTTCTCCTGGGGCACAGATGCCCATCCAGGCAGAGGAGCCACAGTAGAGGGAGCGGCTGCCTGAGCCCCAAGGACAGCCAATCCACCCAGACTCTGGGCAATCAGGGAAGTCGCCTTGGAGGAGGTGAGGTTTGACTTGAGAATGAAAAGGAAGAGAAGTCGGGAAGGGAGGGAAGGGCCAAGAGGGGGCAACGTCAAGGAGGGCGGCGGTGTTTAAAGAGTAGGGTAACAATTCTGAAACCCACGTTAGGGCCTCAAATACTCCGTGTTTTGGCCTGTGCTGCGGAGATGGGAAACTACCAAAGGCATCCCGACCAGGGGCGAGTGAGGCCCAAGGCTAAAGCTGGCGAAGAGACTCTGATGGGTTGTGTGCCCGGGGAGGAGGCCCAGGGTGAGTAAGCTGGGTACGGTGTCCCCCAGTGGAGTGCTACGTATTTCCATTCTGTCACCGCTGGGGACGTGGACGATCCAAGGCCGAAACCAGGAGGGCGTGGACGGAGAGAGGACACCCAGGACCCTTCCTTCCGTGCCCACTGAGGACTTAGCCATGATGTGGAGGTCATCTATCCTTTTTAGAATTCATGGAAATATGGCCACCTCCCAAAAAAGCCTCACACACAGTTTTGGAGGTGGCGCTTCACAGGCGCCACTGATTCAGCAGTTTTTCTAGGCTGTTTGCGAAACTCCAGCCAGGGCAGAAGGGTGGGTGTGCAAGGTCGTCGGGCAGACGGGGTGAGTGCAGCAGGGAGTGTGGGTCGGCGCTGAGCCCTGAGACTGCCGCCCGGGAGGAGCGGCTCCCTTCCAGCCTCGGCAGGGAAGCCTTTTCACTGGCGGGAGACCGAGGAGGTGGGAGGGAGGTGATCTTCCACTTGAGCAGTGAAACGCGCCTACCTGGCAAGCCCCGCTCTCCACGCGGGCGCCGCTTGAGTAGGTGAGCGCGGTGAGCACCAGGGGTCGCTGCGGATCAAGGTCCCCGTTTCTCCGATCTCTGGTGCATGTGACTGCAGCTTGGCTGACCCTAGTAGGTCAGCAGCTACCAAGCAGTTGTCAACAGCAGCAAAACACTGTTGCTTAAACCACCTCGGCCTCTGCCCCTTATATATATTCTCCCATATGGCAGGATGCCTTTTTATTCTGTTGATGGTGTCCTTTGCTGTACAAAGCTTTTAAGTTTGATGTAGGCCCATGTGTTCATTTTTGCTTTTATTTCCCTTGCTCAAGGAGATGCATTCAGGGAAAAGTTGCTCATATTTATATTCAGGAGATTTTTGCCTATGTTATCCTCTAAGAGTTTTATGGTTTCATGACTTACACTCAGGTCTTTGATCCATTTCAAGTTTACTTTTGTGTATGGGGATAGACAATAATCCAGTTTCATTCTCTTGAATGTAGCTGTCCAGTTTTGCCAACACCAGTTGTTGAAGAGGCTATTTCCCCCTTGTATGACCATGGCTCCTTTGTCTTCTCTTAATTGACCATATATGCTTGGGTTTATATCTGGACTCTCTAGTTTGTTCCATTGGTCTATGGGTCTGTTCTTGTGCCAGGACCATTACTGTGGCCTTGTAGTAGAGCTTGAAGTCAGGGAACATAATGCCCCCATCTTTATTCTTCCTTCTCACGATTCCTTTGGCTATTTGGGGTCTTTTGTGGTTCCATATGAATTTTAGAATTATTTTCTCTAGTTGGTTCAGGAATGCTGTTGGTATTTTGATAGGGATTGCATTGAATCCGTAGATTGCCTTAGGCAGGATGGCCATTTTGACAATATTAATTCTTCTTATCCACTAGCACGGGATCTTTCCATTTATTGGTATCTTCTTTAATTTCTCTCATGGGTGTCTTATACTTTTCAGTGTATAGGTCTTTCACTTCTTTCTTTAGGTTTATTCCTAGGTATTTTATTCTTTGATGCAATTGTGAATGGAATTGTTTTTCTGATTTCTCTACCTGTTAGTTCATCATTAATGTATAGGAGTGCAACAGATTTCTGGATCTACTAGTTGTGGAGTGGATTCTTTAGGGTATTTTATGTACAATATCATGTCATCTGCAAACAGGGACAGTTTAACTTGTTTACCAATCTGGAAGCCTGTTATTTCTTTGTGTTTCCTGATTGCCATGGCTCGGACGTCCAGAACGATGTTGAATAAAAGTGGAGAGAATGGGCATCCTTGTCTTGTTCCCGTTCTTAAAGGAAAAGCTTTCACCTTCTCACTGTTAAGTATGATGTCGGCTGTGGGTTTCTCATATATGGCCTGTATTATGTTGAGGTACTTGCCTTCTATACACATTTTGTTGAGTTTTTATAATGAATGGATGTTGAATTTTGACGAATGCTTTTTCAGCATCTATGGTGGTGATCATGTGTTTTTGTCCTTCTTTTTGTTGATGTAGTGGATGATATTGATGGATTTTTGAATGTTGTACCATCCTTGCATCCCTGGAATAAATCTTAGTTGATCGTGATGGATGATATTTTTGATGTATTTTTGAATTCGGTTTGCTAATATTTTGTTTTGTATGTTTGCATCAATGTTCATCAGGGATGTTAGTCTGTAATTCTGTTTTTTGTAGTGTCTTTGCCTGGTGTTTGTTATTCGGGTGATGCTGGCATCATAGAATGTGTTTGGAAGTGTTCCTTCCTTTTCTACTTTTTGGAAAACTTTAAGAAGGATATGTGTTAGTTCTTCACTGAATGTTTGATAAAATTCAGCGGTGAAGCCATGTGGTCCAGGCGTTTTGTTCTTCGGTAGTTTTTTGATTACCAATTCAATTTTGTTGCTCGTGATTGGTCTGTTAAGATCTTCTTTTTCTATCTGGGTCAGCCTTGGAAGGTTGTATTTTTCTAGAAAGTTGTCCAGTTCTTCTAGGTTATCCAGTTTGCTAGCATATAATTTTTCATAGTATTCTATAAGAATTATTTGTATCTCTGTGCTGTCCATAGTGATTTTTACCTTCTCATGTTTTATTCTGCTTATGCATATAGACTCCCTTTTTTCTTGATAAGCCTGGCTAGGGGTTTATCTATTTTGTTTATTTTCTTGAAGAACCAGCTTCTGCTTTCATTGATTCTTTCTATTGTTTTATTCTTCTTGATTTTATTTATTTCTGCTCCAATCTTTATTATGTCCCTCCTTCTACTGACTTTGGGCCTCATTTGTTCTTCTTTTTCTAGTTCCATTAATTGTGAGTTTAGACTGTTAATATGGGTTTGTTCTTCTGTCCTGAGGTAGGCCTGTATTGCAATATACTTATCTGTTAGCACTCGATTCGCTGTGTCCCACAGATATTGCAGTGTTGAATTATTGTTGTCATTTGTTTCCATATATTGCTTGAGCTCTGTTTTTATTTGGTCATTGATCCACTGGTTATTTAGGAGCATGTTGTTAAGTCTCCATGTGTTTATATGCTTTTTCATTTTTTTTGCATATTTTATTTCTATTTTCATACCCTTGATGTCTGAGAAAGTGGTTGGTACAATTTCAACCTTTTTGAATTTACTGAGGCTCTTTTTGTGGCCTAGTATATGATCTATTCTTGAAAACGTTCCATGTGCACTTGAGAAGAATATGTATCCTGCTCCTTTTGGGTGTAGAGTTCTGCAGATGTTTGTTAGGTCCATTTCTTCTCATGTGTTGGTCATTGTCTCTGTCTCCTTACTTACTTTGTCTGGTTGATCTGTCCTTTGGAGTGAGTGGAGTGTTGAAGTCTCCTAGAATGAATACATTGCATTCTATTTCCCCTTTTAATCCCGTTAGTTCTTGTTTCACATATGTAGGTGTTCCTGTGTTGGGTGCATAGATGTTTATAATGGTTATATCCTCTTGTTGGATCGACCCTTTATCGTTATGTAATGTCCGTCTTTGTCTCTTGTGACTTTCTTTGTTTTGAAGTCTATTTTGTCTGATACAAGTACTGCAACATCTTCCTTTTTCTCCCTACTAGTTGCATGAAATATCTTTTTCCATCCCTTCACAGTTAGTCTGTGTATGTCTTTGGGTTTGAAGTGAGTCTCCTGCAGGCAGCATATAGTTGGGTCTTGTATTTTATCCATTGAGTGACTCCATGTCTTTTGATTGGTGCATTTAGTCCATTTACATTTAGGGTGATTATTTGTAGGTATACCCTTATTGCCATTGCAGGCTTTAGATTCATCATTACCAACGGTTCAGGGTTGGCTTCTTTAATATCTAAGTGTCTAACTTAACTCACTTAGTATGCTATTACAAACACAATCTAAAGGGTGTTTTTTTCCCTCCTTTTCTTTTCTCCTCCATTCTTTATATATGAGGTATCATATTCTGTACTCTTTGTCCCTTTTCATTTCCTCTGGTGACAGTTATTTAACCTTGGGAACACTTCCATCTAGAGCAGTCCTTCCAAATACACTGTAGGTTTGTGACAGCTAAATTCTCTCAGCTTTTGTTTTCTGGAAATTGGTTAATCCCTCCATCAAATTTAAGTGATAATCTTGCTGGATAATGTATTCTTGGTTTAAGGCCCTTCTGCTTCATTGCATTAAATGTATAATGCCACTCCCTTTTGGCCTGTAAGGTTTCTGCTGAGAATTCTGATGATAGCCTGATGAGTTTTCTTCTTTGTATGTGATTTTATTTCTCTGTCAGGCTGCTTTTAATAGTCTGTCTTTATCCTTGATCTTTGCCATTTTAATTATTATGTGTCTTAGTGTTGTCCTCTATGAGTCACTTTTGTTGGTAGATCTGTGCAGCTCCATGGACTGAGAAACTATCTCCGTCCCCAGATTGGGAAGTTTTCAGTAATTACTTCTTCAGAGACACTTTCTATCCCTTTTTCTCTCTCTACTTCTTTTGGTACCCCTATAATACAAATATTGTTCCGTTTGGATTGGTCACACAGTTCAGGGTTCTTCATTCCAAGAGATCCTATTTTTCTCTCTGTCCCTCTGCTTCTTTGTATTCATCTCCCTAATTTCTAATTCATTTATCAACTCCTCCACTGTATCTAACCTGCTTTTACTATCCTCTAGTGTCCTCTTCAATGATTAGATCTCCATCTTAAATTCGTTCCTGAGTTCTTGACTATCTTTCTGCACCTCCATGAGCATGTTTATGATTTGTATTTTGAAATCTCTTTCAGGAAGATTTATTAATTCAGTCCTACTCGAAACTTTTCTCTGCTGTTGAGATTTGGCTTTAAACCAGGTCCCTTTGACATTTCATATTTGTATGTGGCGCCCTCTAGTGCTCAGAAGCTCTAGTCTCTGGAGATGCTCAGCCACTGGGGTGATGTCAGGGGTTACAGGGAGAGTTGCTGGTGCCTGGGGGGAGGAAAGAGCTCTTTCCTGTCTCCTGGCTTCAATGCGTGTCTCCACTGCCAGAACCTGTGGCCGCACACACATGTGTAAACCTCTATGATTTGTGTTTGTAGCTGCTGTAGGCTACTGGGTGGTCAAGGAAGACCTCTCCGAGCAGAAGACATTTGAGATGAGAACATGCCGGCCCTGGGAAAACCTGGAGTGCAGAGCCTCCCTAAGGAGGAGGGACAGCAAGCCCAAAGGCTTTGGGGTGGGACATTCTTGTCATTTGAAAAATATTAAGGATGGAGTGGAAGTCAGGAGGGGTGTCATCTCTGTCAGAACCTTGAAAACCAACTTTGAGTATTTTGATTTCATTCTGAGTTCTGTGGGTAAACGTGAGCTGTCATCACCATCTCCATGCCTACAGCCTTTGAAAAGCAGGATCAGTTTTCGCTTGGAGCCAGCAAGCCATATGGGTGGTCTCCTTGCTGCCTATGCTCCCTCTCCAATCAGTAGCCAGAATGATATTAAAAATACTGCTTGTCAGCTTCCCAAACCCCTTAAAGTAAAACCCAGATTCACTATCTTGACACCTCACCCAGCCCATCTCCAGAGTGGTCCACTCTGGCCAAACTGACCCCTGCTCGTTCTTGGATGCATCAGGCTTCTTCCTGCATTAGGTTTTTGCACCTGTTTTTGTTTTTCATCCAGCCCAGATTTCTCCCCAGGTGGCGTTTCAGAAGACTGTCTCTTTATTTTTCTTGGTTTCAGCTGAAATGTTCCCTCTTCTGACAGTTGCTTTTTGGCTACCCTATCTGTATAGGTGTCCCTCTATTATTCTCTCACCTCTTTTGGTTTCAAGCAGAGAGCTCTTACCACAATTTTGCATCCATTTTTTGTTATAAGGCTACTGTCTCCTCAGCCCAAGGTTAGTCTCGTGGTGGCAGGGGCCCCTTTTCTCTTGGTTAGCACCTAATACAGTGCCTGGGACATGGCTCAGTTACATATTTGTGGAAAGGAACAAAGAGGTGATTGAATGTCAATCACAATGTGAGTTTCAGTGCTAACAGCAACTGGGCTTCTTCTGTAGCACCGCAGGGTTTGTGGAGAAGGATGATTCCTTGTATTCTCCTTCCTCAGGGAAGGCTACCCGGTGGTTTGGGGTTGCTCCTCTCAAGGTGGGAAAAATGAACATGAACACACTTCATCAGGAAGAGCTCATTGCTCAGAAGAAAAGGGAATTTGAAACCAAGATGGAGCGGAAAGCCAAGCAGATTCAGGTAGCCAGCTCTCAGACCCCACATACTGTTGAGTAAGTGACCCACCTGGGCTGGATTAGGGTCTTAAATGATCCCTGGCAGAAAGCTTTGCTTTTGAGAGAAGACAGGGAGGCTGTGCCATAGCCTGCTAATTCAAGGGGCGACACAGGTGCTCTACTTTGGGAGGCTCAGTGTTGCAGAGAGAAGCATGGGAGCACAGGTGATGGCCTGCACACTTAGCAGTTAGTCACTGTCCGTCATCTGTGGGCCAGGAGCCAGTGGTGGACCATGGAGCAAAAACCTGGACACCATCCCTGCCCTTATTGGGCTCACAGTCTACTGGAAGAGAAGGGTGCCAATCTGAACCGCAGACATTCCAGTGTGTACAATCAGGCAGTTTGTCCCCCGAGGCAGTATCAGCCACCGTAGGGGTGCAGCATGTAGGTGTATCTTTTTGTATGTTTGTGTATGTCTGTGTATGTAGGTGTATGTTTGTGTGTGTATGTAGGTGTATGATTACATATGTGGTGTATGTATGTGTATTTTTATGTATGTTTATGGATGTACATATGTGTTTATCTATGTGTGTGTATGTAGATGTATGTTTATGTATGTGTGTGTATGTAGGTGAATGTGTGTGTGTCTGTATGTAAGTGTATGATTATATATGTGTGTGTATGTAGGTGTATGTTTATGTATGTGTATGCATGCAGATATATGTTTATGTATGTATGTGTATGTGTTTGTATGTGTGTGTATGTTTGTGTGTGTGTGTCTACGTAAGTGTATGTTTATGTATGTTTGTCAATGTAGGTGTATGTTTATGTATGTGTATGTATGTAGATTTGTGTTTATCCATGTGTGTTTATTTAGGTGCATGTTTATGTATGTGTGTGCATGTAGATATATGTTTATGTCTGTGTATGTAGATGTATATTTATGTATGTGTGTGAATGCATGTGTATGTTTATGTATGTGCATGTATGTAGATGTATTTTTACATATGTGTGTATGTATGTGTATGCTTATGTATGTCTATGTGTATATCTGTATGTTTATGTATTCATACATATGTAGGTGTATGTTTTTGTGTGTGTGTATGAATGTGTATGTATATGTATGTTTAGTATGGGTGTATGTTTATGTATGTATTTAATTGTATGTTTATTTATGCGTGTGTATTTAGGTGTATGTTTGTGTATGCAGGTGCATGTTTATATATGTGTGTATGTAGATGTATGTTTATGTATGTGTGTGTATGTAGATGTATATCTATGTATGTGTGTGTATGTAGGTGTATGTTTATGTATGTGTGTGTATGTAGGTGTGTGTTTCTATGTGTGTGCATGTGTGTTTATTAATGTATATATGTGAATGTACGTATATGTATGCGTGTGTATGTAGGTGTATGTTTAGGCATGTATGTGCATGTTAATATATGTGTGTGCATTTACATGATTGTTTACGTATGTGTGTTTATTTAGATATATATTTATGTATGTATGTGTACATATGTGCATGTTTATATATGTTTATATATGTAGATGTATGTTTATGTATGTGTGTGTATGTAGTTCCATGTTTGTGTGTGTCTGTATGTAGGTGTATGATTATATATGTGTGTTTATGTAGGTGTATGTTTAAGTATGTGTATGTACGCAGATGTATGTTTATGTATGTATGTGTATGTTTGTGTATGTGTGTGTTTGTGTATGTGTGTCTATATAAGTGGATGTTTATGTATGTGTGTCTATGTAGGCGTATGTTTTTGAATGTGTATGTATGTATATACGTGTTTATCTATGTGTGTGTATGTAGATGTATGATTCTGTATGTGTGTGTATGTTGGTGCATGTTTGTGTGTGTATGTAGGTGAAGGATTATAAGTGTGTGTGTATGTAGGATTATGTATCTGTGTTTGTGTATGTGTGTGTATGTGGGTGTAGGTTAATCTGTGTGTATGTATGTAAATGTATGTTTAGGTATGTGCGTGTATGTACGTGTATGTTTATGCATGTGTGTCTATGCTGTTGTATGTTTATATATGTGTATGTATGTAGATGTATGTTTATGTATGTGTGTATGTAAGTTTATGTTTATGTATGTGAGTGTATGTAGGCGTTTGTTTATATATGTGTATGTATGTAGATGTGTGTTTATGTATGTGTGTATGTACGTTTATGTTTATGTATGTGTGTGTATGAAGGTTTATGTATATGTATGTGTATGTATGTAGATGTATGTTTATGTATGTGTGTGTATGTAGGTGTATGTTTGTGTGTGTGTATGTAGGTGTATGATTTTATCTGTGTGTGCATGTAGGTGTATGTTTGTTTTTGTTTGTGTATGTGTGGTATGTAACTGTATGTTTTTGTATGTGTGTGCATGTAGGTGAATGTTAATGTATGTGTAATTAGGTAGATGAATGTTTATGTATGTGTGTGTTTTTAGGTGTATGTTTATATATGTGTGTGTATGAAAATCTATGTTTCTATGTGTTGGTATTTGCAGGCATATGCCTATGTATGTGTGTGTATGTAGGTGTACGTTTATGTATGTGGGTGGAAGTAGGTGTATGTTTATATATGTGTGTGTATGTAGGTGTATGTTTATGTATGTTTGTCTATGCAGGCGTATGTTTATGTATGTGTGTATGTACGTGTACGTTTATGTATGTGGGTGGATGTAGTGGTATGTTTATATATGTGTGTGTATGTAGGTGTATGTTTATGTATGTTTGTCTATGCAGGCGTATGTTTATGTATGTGTGTGTATGTAGGTGTATGTTTATGTATGTGTGTGTATGTGCGTATGTTTATGTATGTATTAAGTGTATGTTTATTTACTTGTGTGTATGTACGTTTATGTTTGTGAATGTAGGTGCATGTCAATGGATGTGTGTGTATGTAGATGTATGTTTGTGCATGTGTGTATGTAGGTGAATGATTATATATGTGTGTGTATGCTGGTGTATGTTTATGTATGTGTGTGTATGTAGTTGCATGTTTGTGTGGGTGTGTATGTTTGTGTGTGTTAGTGTATGTGTATGTATATATGTGTATATTTACGAAAGTGTGTGAAGCAGGTGCATGTTAATATATGTGTGTGTATGTATATGTATGTTAATGTATGTGCGTGTATGTAGGTGTAAGTTTATTTATGTGTGTCTGTCCAGGTGCATGTTTTTGTATGTGTATGTATGCAGATGTATGTTTATGTAAGTTATATATGTGTGTATATTTTGTGTATGTGTGTGTATGTATGTGTATGTGTGTGTATCTGTGTCTAAGCAGGTGTATTTTTATGTATGTGTATGTATGTAGACATATGTTTATGTATGTGTGTGTATGTAGTCGTATGTTTATGTGTGTGTGTTTCTGTAGGGGTGTGATTATATATGTGTGTGTACGTAGTTTTATGTGTATGTATGTGTATGTATGTACATGTATGTTTGTGTATTTGTGTGTATGTTAGTCTCTGTTTATGTATGTCTGTATATGTAGGTTTATGTGTATGTATGTGTATGTATGTAGATGTATGTTTATATATGTGGGGGTATGTAGGTGTATGTTTGCGTGTGTGTCTGTATGTAGGTGTATGATTATATGTGTGTGTGTACGAAGGTCTATGTTTATGTATGCAGATGTATGTTTATGTATGAATGTGTATGTTTGTGTATGTGTGTGTATGTTTGTGTATGTGTGTCAATGTAAGTGTATGTTTATGTATGTGTGTAAATGTAGGCGTATATTTATGTACTTGTATGTATGTAGATGTGTGTTTATCTATGTGTGTGTATGTAGGTGCATGTTTATATATGTGTGTGTATGTAGATGTAAGTTTATATATGTCTGTGTCAGTAGATATATATTTGTGTGAATGTAGGTGTGTGTTTTTGAGTTTATGCATGTAGATGTATTTTTATGTATGTGTGTATGTACGTGTATGTTTATATATGTCTATGTATATAGGTGTATGTTTATGTATGTGTATGTATGTAGGTGAATGTTTATGTAAGTGTGTGTATGGAGGTGTGTGTTTATGTATGTTTAGTATGTGTGTATTTTTATGTATGTATGTAAATATATGTTTATGTATGCGTGTGTATATAGGTGTATGTTTGTGTATGTGGTTGCATGTTTATGTATGTGTGTGTATGTAGATGTATGTTAATGTATGTTTGTTTATGTAGATGTATATTTATGTGTGTTTATGTAGGTGTATGTTTATGTATGTGTGTGTATGTTGGTGTATGTTTATGTATGTGTGTTTATTAATGTATATATGTAAATGTGTGAATATGTATGCGTCTGTATGTAGGTGTATGTTTTTGTATGTAGGGGCATGTTAATATATGTGTGTGTATGTATATAATTGTTTATGTATGTGTGGGTATATTGACGTATATTTATATTTGTGTGTGTATGTAGGTGTATGTTTATGTATGTGTATGTATGCAGACGTATGTTTATGTATGTGTGTGTATGTTTGTGTATGTGTGTATGTGTGTCTATGTAAGTGTATGTTTATGTATGTGTGTCTATGTTGGCGTATGTTTATGTATGTGTATATATGCAGATGTGTGTTTATCTATGTGTGTATGTAGATGTACGTTTATTTACGTGTCTGTATGTTGGTGTATGTTTGTTTGTATGGAGGTGTATTACTATATATTTGTGTGCATGTAGGTTTATGTATCTGTGTCTTTGTGTATGTGTGTGTATTAAGGTCTACCTTTACGTATGTGTGCGTATGCAGGTGTATGTTAATGTGCGTGTATTTATGTAAATGTATATTTATGTATGTGTGTGTATGTGTGTGTATGTAAGTGTATCTTTATGTATGTGAGTGTATGTAGGAGTTTATTTATGTATGTTTATGTATGTAGATGTATGTTTATGTATGTTTGTGTATGTGTGGTATGCAGTTGTATGTTTTTTAATGTGTGTGTATGTAAGCGTATGTTAATGTATGTGTAGGTATGTAGATGAATATTTATGAATGTGTGTTTATGTAGGTGTATTTTATATATGTGTGTATGTAAGTGTATGTTATGTGTGTTTGTCTATGCAGGCATATGTTTATGCATGTGTGGGTAGGTATGTGTATGTATATGTATGTGTGTGTATGTAGGTGTATGTTTATATATGTGTGTGTAGGTAGGTGTACGTTTATGTATGTGTGTGTATGTGTGTTTATGCAAGTGTATGTTTACTTATGTGTATGTAGGTGTAGGATTATGTGTGTGTGCATGTAGGTGTATGTATTTGTATGTTAGTGTATGTGTGTGTATGTAGGTATATGTTTGTGTGTGTATGTGGGTGTATGATTACATATGTGGTGTATGCATGTGTATGTTTATGTATGTAGATACGTGGTTATCTATGTGTGTATGTAGGTGTATGTTTATGTATGTGTGTGTATGTAGGTGTATGTTTATGTATGTGTGTGTATGTAGGTGTATGTGTATGTTTGTGTGTTTATGCAGGTGTATGTTTACTTATGTGTATGTAGGTGTAGGATTATTTGTGTCTGTGCATGTAGGTGTATGTTTTTGTATGTTTGTGTATGTGTGTTTATGTAGGTGTATGTTTGTGTGTGAATGTTGGTGTATGATTATAAGTGTGTTTCCACAT
>JAVSCE010018810.1:0-146605 GCA_032199065.1 Smutsia gigantea
GTCATTAGTCTCCATATATTCTTTGATTTCTGTTTCGATTTGGTCGTTAACCCATTGATTAATTAGGAGAGTGTTGTTAAGTCTCCATGTATTTGTGAGCCTTTTGATTTCTTTCTAAAATTTATTTCTAGTTTTATACCTTGGTGATCTGAGAAGTTGGTTGGTAGGATTTCAATATTTTTGAAATTACTGAGGTTCTTTTTGTGGCCTAGGATGTGGTCTATTCTGGAAAATGTTCCATGTGCACTTGAGAAGAATGTGTATCCTGTTGCTTTTGGTGTAGAGTTCTGTAGATGTCTGTTAGGTCCATCTGTTCTAGTGTGTTGTTCAGTGCCTCTGTGTCTTTACTTATTTTCTGTCTGGTTGATCTGTCCTCTGGAGTGAGTGGTGTGTTCAAGTCTCCTAAGATGAATGCATTGCTGTCTATTTCCTCCTTTAATTCTGTTAGTATTTGTCTCACATATGCCGGCGCTCCTGTGTTGGGTGCATATATATTTATAATGGTTATATCTTCTTGTTGGATTGACCCCTTTATCATTATGTAATGTCCTTCTTTATCTTTTGCTACTTTCTTCGTTTTGAATCTATTTTGTCTGATACAAGTACTGCAACACCTGCTTTTTCTCTTTGTTGTTTGCATGAAATATCTTTTTCCATCCCTTCACTTTTAGTCTGTGTATATCTTTGGATTTGAGGTGAGTTTCTTGTAGGCAGCATATAGATGGGTCTTGCTTTTTTATCCATTCTGTTACTCTGTGTCTTTTGATTGGTGCATTCAGTCCATTTACATTTAGGGTGATTATTGATAGGTATGTACTTATTGCCATTGCTGGCTTTAGATTCGTGGTTACCAAGGGTTCAAGGGTTGCTTCTTTACTATCTAACAATCTAACTTAACTTTCTTGTTAAGTTATTGTAAACACAGTCTGATGTTTCTTTATTTCTCTCCCTTCTTATTCCTCCTCCTCCATTCTTTCTATAATAGGTGTTTTATTCTTTGCCTTTAGTTGGTATTTGGATGGTCTGCTTTCTTTGCTATGATTTTTTTTTTCCTCTGGTGACATCTTTTTAGCCTTAGGTGTGCTTCCCTCTAGAGCAGTCCATTTAAGATATCCTGTTGTGGTGGTTTATGAGAGGCAAACTCTCTTAACTTTCGTTTATCTGGAAATTGTTTAATCCCTCCATCATATTTAAATGATAATCGTGATGGATACAATATTCTTGGTTCGAGGCCCTTCTGTTTCATAACGTTAAATATATCATGCCATTCTCTTCTGGCCTGTAAGGTTTCTGTTGAGAAGTCTGATGATAGTCTGATGGGTTTTCCTTTGTAGGTGATCTTTTTTTCTCTCTCTAGCTGCCTTTAAAACCCTGTCTTTATCTTTGATCTTTGCCATCTTAATTATTATGTGTCTTGGTGTTGTCTTCCTTGGGTCCCTTGTGTTGGGAGATCTATGAGCTTCGGTGGACTGCGAGACTACTTCCCTCCCCAGCGAGGGAAAGTTTTCAGCAATTATTTCTTCAAAGACACTTTCTATCCCTTTTTCTCTCTCTTCTTCCTCTGGTACTCCTATAATGCGAATATTGTTCCGTTTGGATTGGTCACACAGTTCTCTTAATATTCTTTCATTCCTAGAAATCCTTTTATCTCTCTCTGCCTCAGCTGCTCTGTACTCCTGTTCTCTGTTTTCTATTCCATTAACAGTCTCTCGCATCTCATCCATTCTGCTGTTAAGCCCGTCGATCGCTTGTCTGATTTCTGTTTTGTCTTTCCTCAGTTCCCTCACTTCCTCCCTCAGCTCTTGCACATTTCTCTGTAGGTCCATCAACATGGTTATGACTTTTATTCTGAATTATTTTTCAGGGAGGCTGTGCATTTCCATCCCTTCAGACTCCCTCTCTGGGGTTGTCTGGTTGATTTTGGTCTGAACCATATTCCTCTGTCTTTTCTTGGCTGTAAAATTTGGTCACTGATAGTTGCCACATATGTCAGCTGGGCTCTTTAAGACTTTAAAAAGAGAAAAAAAAAAGATAAAAAAGAAAAAAAAGAAAGAAGGAAAGAAAAAAAGAAAAAAAAGAAAGAAAAGAAAAAACAAAAACAAAACAAAAAACAAAACAAAACAAAAAAATCAAAAAAAAAAAGCCCACCGGACGTAGATACTGTGGGAATGCTCTAGGTGGTGCTATTGCCCCACTATTCCACAGCTGTGACTGTGCCGCTCCGCACAGCCCTTTATCACTCTGGCAGGGGTGGGAACGAGTAGGAGGCTGTTGATCTCAGTGAGAAGTGTTAAGTATGGCTATGCTTCCTCAGTAGCCAGCTAAGGCGTCTGAAACTCCCCAGGACTCCCAGCCTGCTGGGCTGAGTGTGCCAGGGCGATCCGGCTCCTCCGCTGGGCTCCTGTCTCTTTAAGACCGCTGAAGAAAGCGCGCGCTTTTTTTTTTTCCTTCCCGGGAGCTGGCTGCAAGCACCCTGACGCGTTCCCCGCTCAGATCCTGCCCCTCTGTCTCTCCAATCTCCCCTGCACTGCGCAATGCGGGTCAGCGCTCCCCGCGCAGATCATCGGGGCTGGCTACTTCGCGGGGTGTACTTCCACTCCCTCCCGGCTCTGAATCCTCTCCTCCCGCCGGTGCGCTGGGGTGGAGGAGGGCTCGGGTCCCGCCGGGTCACGGCTCCATATCTTACCCGTCTCTTGGGGTGCCGAGTCCTCTCGGGTGTAGCTGCACGCTGTGCGCTTACCTGTGTATTCTGGTCTCTCTTTTAGGAATAGATGTATTTTCTGTGTTTTCATAGATAAATATAGTGTTGGGAGGAGATTTCTGCCACTGTGCTCACACCCCCATCTTCCCGGAAGTTCTATATCTTGTGTTTTAGCAGGCGTCCTCTGATACTTTTCAGTGTCAGAGGCTTGTGCTGCTTTGTTTTTGCCCAGTGCAAGCGGGTCAGATTCTGCACTGGTTTCCGTTGACACTGGGGACTCAGGGGGCTCCTCCTCCCTGCTGGGTGGAGATGGGAGTGTAGGTTCCTCACTGGGTATCACTGGCGCCGACCGGGCCGGAGGAGGAGGAGTACCTTGTTCCCGCTCACCACATGGCTCTCACTGATATGGCGGTGGTTCTGCTACTGTTCATTGGAGGTGACAGGCTCCATTTTCCACTAGATTTCATCAGACATCAGCAGGTGGGGAGTGGTAAGAGGCCTTGTTAGAGTCAGGTGGGGGAGAAAGTCCAGCCTTCCCACATGGTTTCATCTGACACCATCTTGAGGTGAGGCTCAGTGTATAGAAATCCTGGCTCTTCATTCTGCCCTCCCTGACACCATCTTTGGGAGGGAGATGCCTGTCACGACCTACAGGGTAAAAATCTAGGTTTCTAAGAAGGGACTAGTGGTTACCAAACGAGAGGGGTGGGGGAGGGCGTGTGGGGAGGGAGGGAGAAGGGGATTGTGGGCATCATGATTTGTGCCCATGGGGTGTGTGGGGTCACGGGGAAGGCGGTGTAGCTCAGAGAAGACAAGTAGGGACTCTGTGGCATCCTACTACACTGATGGACAGTGACTGCAATGGGGTATGGGGGAGACTCGATAATAAGGGTGAATGTAATAACCATATTGTTTTTCTTGTGAAACCTTCATAAGAGTGTATATCAATGATACCTTAATAAAAAATATATGTATAGGTTTCCCCCTTGGCCTAAGAAAGTGTTTTCTATAGCATTTGTCTGGAGTACAGAAGCTGTTCTCTAATAAACGTTTTCTGTTTTGTCAGGCTACCCCTTTTTCCTGGTCCTTTGGCTACAGAGAGCAAGCTTTTCTTAGGGTTTTTTTGGTCTATGCCTACTGAGGTTTCTGGATTTGCAGTTTCTCCCACACCCAGTCTCGGATATATAAGGCCTATAATTATGTCTGTGTGTGTGTGTATTTCCAATTTTCTTCATAACTATACTCATGGAAACAGAAAAAATCATCCATGACTATGCAAATACTTCATAAATCTTGAATATTAGGAAGAAAATTCTTGTGAAAGCTTATTACTAGGTGAAACACAGAGGACTTGCAGGGCAGTGAAACTATTTTGTAGTACTATGATAGTGGATACATGCCATTATACAGTTGTCAAAACACATAGAATGGACACCACCAAGAGTAACCCTAATGTAAACCATGTATTGTGGGTGATAATGACATGTTAATATAAGCTCATCAACTATAATGAATGTACCATTCTGGTGAGGAATGTGGACAATGGGGAAGGCTGTGTCCATGTTAGGGCTGGAGGTGTCTGGAAAATGTCTGTACCTTCTGCTCAATTTTTCTGTGAACCTAAAACTGCCCTGAAAAATAAAGTATATTAAAAATGAAAAAAAAAATCTTATTATGGAAGCTGATATTCCATTGAAAGGTAACTACAAAACCTTGATCATCTCTTCTACAAGTCCCTAGAGTGGTCCTGAGTTTGAGAGAATGAGTTAGGCATTAAGTTGGTTTAATCTGTTTTTAAATGGGATTCCATTCTAAGAAAATGTAATCTCCCAACTGCTGTAGTAATGAATCATCACCTCACGTCTGTATTTTTTGGGAGAGATATCATGTAAGCCAGAGACATCTGGACCAATCTTTACTGTTATATTAAGTAGCTTTGGGGGAATTATTTATAGAAATTGAGTGTATGACATTTTTTCCCTTGTTCTCTTTTTTTTCCCCCACTGGGCAAGAATTCCTAGAGATTTATTTATTTATTTTTTAAATAGTTTATTTTGGTATCATTAATCTACAATTACATGTGCAATATTATGGTGATTAAACTACCCCCTTCATCAGGTCCCCGCCACCAACCCCAATACAGTCAGTGTCCATCAGCATAGTGATATGCTATAGAGTCACTAGTTTTCTCTGAGTTGTACAGCCCTCCCCGCACCCCCCTAACATTACATCTGCTAATCGTAATGCCCCTTTTTCCCCCTTGTCCCTCCCTTCCCACCCATCCTCCCCAGTCCCTTTCCCTTTGGTAACTATTAGTCCGTTCTTGGGTTCTGTGAGTCTGCTGCTGTTTTGTTCCTTCAGTTTTTTTCTTAGTTCTTATACTCCACATATGAGTGAAATCATTTGATACTTGTCTTTTTCGGCTTGGCTTATTTCACTGAGCATAATACCCTCTAGCTCCATCCATGTTGTTGCAAATGGTAGGATTTGTTTTCTTCTTATGGCTGAATAATAATCCATTGTGTATATGTACCACCTCTTCTTTATCCATTCATCTACTGATGGACACTTAGGTTGCTTCCATTTCTTGGCTATTGTAAATAGTGCTGCGATAAACATAGGGGTGCATCTGTCTTTTTCAAATTGGGCTGCTGCATTCTTAGGGTAAATTCCTAGGAGTGGAATTCCTAGGTCAAATGGTATTTCTATTTTGAGTTTTTTGAGGAACCTCCATACTGCTTTCCACAATGGTTGAACTAATTTGCAGTCCCACCAGCAGTGTAGGAGGGTTCCCTTTTCTCCACATCCTCGCCAACATTTGTTGTTGTTTGTGTTTTGGATGTTGGCCATCCTCACTGGTGTGAGGTGATATCTCATTGTGGTTTTAATCTGCATTTCTCTGATGATTAGCGATGTGGAGCATCTTTTCATGTGCCTGTTGGCCATCTGAATTTCTTCTTTAGAGAAGTGTCTATTCATGTCCTCTGCCCATTTCTTAATTGGATTATTTGCTTTTTGTTTGTTAAGGTTCATAAGTTCTTTATATATTTTGCATGTCAATGCCTTATCGGATATGTCATTTATGTATATATTCTCCCATACCATAGGATGTCTTTTTGTTCTACTGATGGTGTCCTTTGCTGTACAGACTCTTGTTCTCTTTTGAGGAATATTTTCCTGGCGGAGAGGCTCATGTATATTGTCTTTTAAACAGCATTTAACATTTGAGCAATGAAAGTTTTGCTAAACTAAATCTGATAGCTGGAAACCTAAGCATAGAAGAAGTTTTATTTATTTTTCTTAAGACTTCCTAGTATCTTTTTTTGCATGTGTTTTTTTTTTGCAGTATCACATAAAACTTTAATTGATTGTTTTCAGTTATATGAGTAAAGTGGACTGAAATGTAGCCAATTAGAAACAATTATGAAGATGGTATAATAAATAGTTTCCATATCATGCTATAATTAGGAGTCAAATTCTGTGGGGATTAGATCTTAAACTTTACTTCAAAAGCCAAAAAAAAAAATGCTAGCAGGCATGATTATCTTTGAATATCCTGCAGATTGTCTATAACTTTAAACATGCATAGAGTATATCTCTGTAATGATTCTTATGCATTATAAGATGGGCAACCAACTGATTGAGGCTAAAATAAAGAATAGATGAAAAGTCTATATGCTGAGTTATAGATAATGAAGCTATACTATCTTTAAGAGACCTCTTGCCTAACTGGCATGCTGAAATGAATGGGAAATTGGCTTCATCCTGTCTTACTCTTCAATAATATATAACCTAATACACTGTAGTAATTATTATTAGGGTCAAGGATCAAATGAGATAATAGATCAACCTATTAAGGACTGGTTAGGTTTTGTAATAAGTCTTCTAATTCCATACATATATTTTGGATTCAAGACATGGCCCAAAACTTAAAATAAAAGAGAGAACTAATTCCTTTCAATGTTTTAAACTTTGTCTTAGCCTTTGTAAGATAGATATACATATTTTTATGGAAGTGATTTATTTATTAATCTCTATAAGCATACATTAATTTGTTGATTACTTAATATTTATGAATATATGTATTTCCATACATGTCATTAATTTTATCTCATGGAAAGACCTCTGAATAAAAGAAAAATTTTTTAGTGTAATCGGGTTATCTAGTCAATATTTTCTCTCTCCGTCAATAAATTTATATAAAACACTTTTTAAACTCTTGGCTATAAAACCTTCTATCCTGATGCATAAGTTTACAAGAATTTAAAAATACTTATTTATAAACTTTGTCTCAAACACATTTCCATTATTGCAACCATGTGTGGCACCCATGTACATCTCAGAATCTTTCTGCTCAAGAAATAAATAAAATCAAGGAGAATAAAGCAGAAAGGATCAATGAAAGCAAGAGCTCATTCTTTGAGAAAATAAACAAAATAGATAAACCCCTAGCCAGACTTATCAAGAAAAAAGAGAGTATACACACATAAACAGAATCAGAAATGAGAAAGGAAAAATCACTATGGACACCACAGAAATACAAAGAATTATTAGAGAATGCTTGAAAAATTATATGCTAACAAACTGGATAACCTAGGAGAAATGGACAACTTTCTAGCAAAATACAAACTTCCAAGGCTGACCCAAAATGAAACAAAAAATCTAAACAGACCAGTTACCAGCAATGAAATTGAATTGGTAATCAAAAAACTACCTAAGAACAAAATCCCGGAACAGATGGCTTCACCGCTGAATTTTATCAAACGTTTACTGAAGACCAAATACATATCCCCCTTAAAGTTTTCCAAAGAGTGGAAGAGGGAATGCTTCCAAACACATTCTATGAGGCCAGCATCACTCTAATACCAAAACCAGGCAAACACACCACAAAAAAATAAAATTAGAGACCAATATCTTTGATGAACATAGATGGAAAAATACTCAGCAAAATATTAGCAACCCGAATTCAAAAATACATCAAAAAGATCATCCATCATGATCAGGTAGGATTTACTTCAGGGATGCAAGGATGGTACAACATTCAAAAATCCATCAACATCATTCACCACATCAACAAAAAGAAGGGCAAAAACCACATGATCATCTCCATAGATGATGAAAAAACTTTCAAGAAAATTCAACATTCATTCATGATAAAAACTCTCAACAAAATGGGTATAGAGGGCAAGCACCTAAACATAATAAAGGCCATATATGGCAAACCCACAGCCAACATTATACTTAACGGCGAGAAGCTGAAAGCTTTTCCTTTAAGATTGGGAACAAGACAGGGATGCCCACTCTCCCCACTTTTATTCAACATAGTTCTGAAGGTCCTAGCCACAGCAATCAGACAACATGAAGAAATAAAAGGCATCCAGATTGATAAAGAAGAAGTTAAACTGTCACTGTTTGCAGATGACATGATATTGTACATAAAAACCCTAAAGAATCCACTCCAAAACTACTAGATCTAATATATGAATTCAGCAAAGTTGCAAGATAAAAAATTAATATGCAGAAGTCTGTGGCATTCCTGTATACTAACAATGAACTAGCAGAAAGAGATATCAGAAAAACAATTCCAATCACAGTTGAATCACAAAGAATAAAATACCTAGGAATAAACCAAACCAAGGAAGTGAAAGACCTACACTCTGAAAACTACAAGACACTCATGAGAGAAATTAAAGAAGATACCAATAAATGGAAACACATCCCGTGCTCATGAAGAGGAAGAATTAATATTGTCAAAATGGCCATCTTGCCTAAAGCAATCTACAGATTCAATGCAATTCCTATCAAAATCCCTACAGCATTCTTCAAGAACTAGAGCAAATCATTCTAAAATTCATATGGAACCACAAAAACCCCAATAGCCAAAGTAATCCTGAGAAGGAAGAATGAAGCTGGGGGGATTATTCTCCTCAACATCAAGCTCTACTACAAAGCCACAGTAATCAAGACAATTTGGTACTGGGATGAGAACAGACCCATAGACCAATGGAACAGACTAGAGAGCCCTGATATAAACCCAAGCATATATGGGCAATTAATATATGATAAAGGATCCATGGACATACAATGTGGAAATGATAGCCTTTTCCACTGGTGTTGGCAAAACTGGACAGCTACATGCAAGAGAATGAAACTGGATTATTGTTGAACCCCATACACAAAAGTAAACTTGAAATGGATCTGAAACCTGAATGTAAATCATGAAACCATAAAACTCTTAGAACACAACATAGGCAAAAATCTCCTGAATATAAGCATGAGCAACTTCTTCCTGAATGCATCTCCTTGAATAAGGGAAACAAAAGCAAAAATGAACACATGGGACTACATCAAACTAAAAAGTTTCTGTACGACAAAGGACACCATCAACAGAACACAAAGGCATCCTATATTATGGGAGAATATGTTTGTAAATGACATATTTGACAAGGTTTTAACATCCAAAATATATAAGGAACTCACATGCCTCAACACCTAAAAAGCAAATAACCCGATAAAAAATGGTCATAGTATATGAAGAGGCAATTCTCCAAAGAAGAAATTCAGATGGCCAACAGACACATGAAAAGATGCTCCACATCATTAATGAACAGGCAAATTCAAATTAAAACCACAATGAGATATCACCTCACACCAGTAAGGATGGCCAGCATCAAAAAGACTAAGAACAACAAGTGCTGGCAAGGATGTAGAGAAAGGGGAACCCTCCTACACTGCTGGTAGGAATGTAAGCTAGTTCAACCATTGTGGAAAGCAATATAGAGGTACCTCAAAAAACTAAAGACTGATACACCATTTGACCTGGGAATCCCACTCCTTGGAATTTACCCAAAGAATACAACTTCTCAGACTCAAAAAGACATATGTACCCCTATGTTTATCACAGCACTTTTTACAATAGCCAAGATATGGAAGCAGCCTAAATGTCCATCAGTAGAGGAATGGATAAAGAAGAGGTGGTACATATACACAATGGAATACTATTCAGCCATAAGAAAGAAACAAATCCTACCATTTGCAACAACATGATGGAGCTAGAGGATATTATGCTCAATGAAATAAGCCAGGTGGAGAAAGACAAGTGCCAAATGATTTCCCTCATTTGTGGACCATAACAAGGAAGCAAAACTGAAGGAACAAAATAGTAGCAGACTCAGAGACTCCAAGAAGGGACTAGTGGTTGCCAAAGGGGAGGGGTGTGGGAGGGTGGGTGGAGAGGGAGGGAGAAGAGTATTGAGGGGTATTATGTTTAGTACACATGGTGTGCGGGGTCACGGGGAAAACAGTGTAGCACAGAGAAGGCAAACAGTGAATCTGTAGCATCTTACTACACTGATGGACAGGGACTGCACTGGGGTATGGGCGGGGACCTGATAATATGGGTAAATGTAGTAACCACATTGTTTTTTCATGTGAAACCTTCATAACAGTGTATATCAATAATACCTTAATTAAAAAAAATTTTTTTAAAGAGTCTTTCTGCTCAGATCAAGCCAATAAAACTCCAAGAAAATGATGTCAATACCATATGACACATGGTACGATACAGACTTTTTAAATGTAGGAATATGACACTTTTGATGATTTCTTTATGACTTCGTTGATTATTCTAATGATATAGGTGATGAATCCCCTGTTCAACTTTATAAATGTTAAATGTTTGAGTTCTGTGTACTGATCTTCACGTAGTCGATTTTAGGCCAGTGGGCCTCATGCCTTCTTTTTATTTTTTAAGTAACTGGAGCTTTCCTTTACACCTCTAGAACTGTGCAAGTTCAAGGGCCTCTTAGGATGGGTGACAATGCACTCACTGGTAAATTTCACCAAGTGTGAAGTGCACAGCTAGAGGAATAAAATGAAACTGTGCATTGTTGAAAAGCAGCTTATATACTCCCTGAGATGTATTGCTTCTATATTTATGTAGGGGTAAAACTGTAGCTCTTTAAAGTATTAATTAATATTTCAAGTTTAAGACCATGGAGCACCCCAGAGGCAGCTTTTTTTTTAAGTCCTTTTTTTTTGTTTAGTTAGTCCTACAAATAGTAAATTACTCATAGTACACGTTTATCATATGTTAACTGTCTTCCCAGAATAACCTAGTTAGAAGAATGTGGGCTGAAAATGTAGGCCAAGAGCATATTCAGGGGAATATCAGTAAAATGATTGATATTTTCTTGTAGGTTTTTAAGCAGTTATTAAGGTCTCATTCATCTCACCCAGATCTGTTAGTTTTGTTCTCTTCTAAAAATGTCTTGAGAGTGTGCTTGTTTTAAAATTCAAATAAATAATATTTATAATAAAAATATAAGATAATAGCTGAGCCAAAGTATTCTTTAAGAGAAAAATTTCTATTCTAATTGTTGGTAGAATCCTAACCAAACGGAACTTCTATGCTTATTGCTCTCTAACAGGTGTACTTTCTTCATTTCCTCATCTATTATTTACTTCATTTATCTTATCTTTTTCTTTTTCTATTAAGTTATCATTGATATACAACCTTATGACGTTTTCACAAGAAAAACAATGTAATTATTACATTCACCCATATTATTGAGTTTCCCCTCCATACTCCATTGCAGTCACTGTCCATCAGTGTAGTAAGATGCCACAGAGTCCCTATTTGCCTTCTCTGAGCTACACTGTCTTCCCCATGACCCTACATACACCATGTGCACCAATCATGATACCCCTCAATCCCCTTCTCCCTCCCTCCCCACCTGCCCTCCCACACCCCTCCCCTCTGGTAACCGCTAGTCCCTTCTTGGAGTCTGTGAGTCTGCTGCTGTTTTGTTCCTTCAGTTTTGCTTTGTTGTTATACTCCACAAATGAGAGAAATCATTTGGTGTTAGTCTTTCTCTGCCTGACTTGTTTCACTGAGCATAATACCCTCTAGCTCCATCCATGTTGTTGCAAATGGTAGGATTTGTTTCTTTCTTATGGCTGAATAGTATTCCCTTGTGTATATATACCACCTCTTCTTTATCCATTCACCTACTGATGGACACTTAGGTTGCCTCCGTATCTTGGCTATTGTAAATGGTGCTGCAATAAACATAGGGGTGAATATGTCTTTTTGAATCTGAGAAGTGGTTTTCTTTGGGTAAATTCCTAGGAGTGGAATTCCCAGGTCAAATGGTATTTCTATTTTTAGTTTTTGAGGAACCTCCATAGCTTTCCACAATGGTCGAATTAGTTTACATTCCCAGCAGCAGTGTAGGAGGGTTCCCCTTTCTCTTCATCCTCACCAGCATTTGTTGTTCCTAGTGTTTTCTAAGTTGGCTATCCTAACTGGTGTGAGGTGATATCTCATTGCGGTTTTAATTTGCATTTCCCTGATGATTAGCAATGTGGAGCATCCTCTAATGTGCCTATTGGCCATCTGAATTTCTTCTTTGGAGAAGTGTCTGTTTGTATCCTCTGCCCATTTTTTAATGGGGTTATTTGCCTTTTGGAGTGTTGAGGTGTCTGAGTTCTTTATATATTTTGGATGTTAACCCCTTGTCATATATGTCATTTACATATATATTCTCCTCCTCATCTATTAATATAGGTTGCCTGTAAGTATACAGATAGCCACTCTTACATAAAGGACTAAAAAGAAGGTTTCTCAAAGTATTATTCTTGTATGAACTAGGCTTTAATAATAATTAATATTTATGTGTACACTGTTCTGAGCATTTTATGTAAGGGCTCCACAGATGCTATCTTGTTTAATTGTCAAATCGTTCTGTGAAATTGTGAGCTTTTATATCATAATGTTAGATATGAAGAAATTAAGCTATGAGCAAGGTGATGTAGGTTTATTAAAGTCACGTAACTACCAATTGGCAGAGATAAAATTTGAACTCAGGACTGTCTGCATCCAGAGCCTATAATCTTAACTACTCACAAGACAGTTTCTTTACATTTGTATTTTCCTTCAAATGGATGGGTTGTTGAAGTAAAAGTTGAGATGTTACTTAGCTATTGCTTAACAGATACTCTATTAGGATAATCCATGGGCTTTTACAGAGATAAGACTAAAATAAGGTTCATGGAAATTCCTCTGAATGCCTTGGCCTTGAGCCATCCAAAGTCTCAGAAAGAATGTGAATGATTCAGCTTGTGCTTTATAACTGAGATCCAGAAATAGCCTTGAAACTACAACAAACTACATTCTCTAGCAGACAACGGACAATATTGAGATTCCGAGGAGCCTTATGGAAATAGAAAATTATGCAGTATTTTTAGCTTATTTTAAGATAAACATATTTGCAAAATAAAATTATGTTTCTGCTTATTCATTTATCATTATTTACTGATATGTCTAAAGCTCTTCAAAGAGTCAATATATTCTAATTTTTTTTTAATGTTAGAAAAGAGAGGGGTTTTCCAGCAGAAAAAGCTATATCATCTCCATAGTGCAGGGAAATATGAAGACTACTGATAGAGTCGTTGGGGAAGTAGCATTATAGGAACATATACTTCTGCAACTCTTGAGGAAGAGAAATTGAGACCACCCAACAAGAAACTCTTGCCAGGATTCTGGCATTATAGAAATTTATTTGGTATGCTTCATCAAGGTCATTTACTCTAAAAATAAGTTATAAACATCACTAGTTGTGGTTTTCTGACTTTTCTGAGCAGAAAGGGAAGGGACAAACCAAACGTTTATAATTCTGGGTGATTTTAAATTACTTTTGAAATGAAACCCATTTTTGATAAAGACCTAATCTCATATTAGTGTGCAAAACATGAAGAAATATCAAGCATGTTGAAAGAGAGCTATGATTTAAAGTCAGAACATTTATAGTTATGGTTATAGAGATTAAGAAATAGTTAATTGCCTTATAAACTTGATTACCTGCACAGAAAGGAAGTGCCTGGTGTTGAGAGGAGAATTTAAGAGACAGCTAAAGCCTTTGCTAGAAAAGCCCTGTGTTCTTTTGTTGATGCATCAGCAAGGCGAAGATTGCCGTAACTTTAAACCAGAACAAGAGTGCAAAGAACAGAGAAAAGCAACAATGAAAAGAATGTATACATCTACCCTTGTTGAAATTTTCCTTCTCTCTGCAAAATGTCAACTTTTATATGCATATCATTTGAACTAAAATGCAAACATCTAAGGGTTATGCTAGGACTACCTATGACTAACGAAAATTTGGAATGTGAATGAGAACTGTTTAGAAGTACTTTATATTGCTAAAACTTCAGTAAATTCTGAAAATCATTTGAACCTAACAGCTATGGTAAGAAAAAGTGTATATACTAATCACAGCATTTCTTCTTTTTCCATACTTCAGTATGAGAACACAATATTATATTCTAATATTAAGTTCTATTAATTGATCTCCAACAGCATTATTACTGTTGTCCAATCTTTATTAAAAACACACTGTGAACAAAAACTGTTTTGAAGAAAGAATAGACGTAGTTCTGACATTAAATAAGTTGCAAACACCAGGAACCATTCAAGTATAAAGTACTTTCCATTTAGTACAATTTGACATTTACAAATCTCAATTTAGAATTTTTTTCTGTTTTTTATCTGTTTTTCTACCATGTGCCATGTTCTCTCTGTGTGTAAGCAGGGACCTGAGAGTTTGCAGACCTGGGTTACAACATTCATCTGTACGATACAACACTATGTCTCCTCTTTGTTTATAACAGATTCAATATACTAAAGTAGTTAGTATACAGTGGACACTCAATGAATGTTTATAGAAATGAAAAAAAATCTATGTATAAACTTGACACTAATGGTTGAAATGTATTAATTTATGAACTTCTCAACTCCTTTGTAATTCTTTAGATCATTTGGAAGAATACTGTGGAATGATTCTTCTTTGTTGGATTTCATTTGCACATCTTTTCTGTTTACTAAACAGTCCTAGCATCCACATAATTTCTCCCTGACATGAGTCTGTCTTCTTTGCTCATGTAGTTTTCAAACAAGAAGTTATGAGCTCATTTTACACCTTTTAGTCTCTATCAGTTCAATTCTCTATGAATCCCTCTCCTTCTTTCTTACTTGGTCTCACTGTGTCCATACATACCAAAACATTCTTAGCCCTTCTTCCTCTTTGAAAAATTGAGTACAGTATGATTTGTATTGTAAGTAGGAGATAATATAAATGCAATTAAGTTTCTTCCTCTTGTTTCCAGCTATACTTGCTCCAAAGATTATGAGAAATTACGGGAGAAAATGAAATGGCAATGGAGAAAGAGAAATAGACAAGCTTGAAACAAAGAGAAAGCCATGAAAAAGAGATACATTTAGACAGATAAGGAAAGTAGAGGGGTCAAGACAGTGAAGGCAACAGAGAGATGGAAGATAAGAAGCAGCCAATCATAGTTTTTAAATGAGATTTTCCTGAGCCATCAGGAAATTCTCCATGTCCTCTCTCATGCAAGGACACTCAAGAGAAACCTGGTTGCCGAGTCCAAGAATAATATTTTTCTCCAGTTATACACTTGGATATTCAGCCTAATTAGTAGTGTGTTGAATGATGGTCCTCTGGAAAAAAAAAAAAATATATATATATATATATATATATATATATATATATATATATATACATATATCCACATTCTATTCCCTGGAAACTGAATGTGAGCTCATTTGGAAAAAGGGTCTTTGCTGATGTAACTGAATTAATTTTTTTGAGATTAAACCATCCTGGATTATCTCAGTGGGCCCTACATCCAGTGGCAAAGGACTTTATAAGAGATAGAAGAGGAGAAGATATGGAACAGAGGAGAATAAGGTCATGTGAAGGTGGAGGCAGAGATTATAGTTACTCAGCCCCAAGCCAAGAAACACCTACAGCCACTGTAAGGGAAGAAGAAGGGAAGTGTTCCACCGTAGAGCTCTCAGAGGGAGCGAGGCCCAGCCACACCTTGACTTTGTACTTTTGGCTTATAGAACTGTGAGAAAATAAATTTCTTTTGTTTAAAGTGGCTATTTGTTACAACAGTCCTAGGAAACATATATTATCTATACTGCCTCTCTAGCAATGAGTTATAAAGCAAAAAGCAAGAGTATATGGAAAGTGCTATATGGTGATACTAATAGCTTAATTTTTTCTTCCTGCCCACATTCTCATCAGAAGGATTTTCTATTTTTGGAGGTTCCATTCTGCAACACACACAGATACACACACAAACACACACATGCACACACCAGAAGTAAATAAAATCCCAGAACAATGAAATAGAATAGAGAGAAAACATCTGTAATCCAAAATGTGGATATCATTGCATTATCCTGAACCCATTTTACTAATTTAAAATGGCAACTTACTGAAGACATCTTATGTTCTGTTAAATCTGAAATTTCATTTATGAATTAATGCCATAAAAATGAGATAATGATAAATAATACTTGAAACCATAAAGGTGGGAATGAGAATAAATTCTGATATTCTCTTTGGTTCATCAGCTATTTTCAAGACAGTTGAGAGAACTGTGCTAAATCTGGCATGAGGCTGACATATTATGGCACTGAGATTATATTTTTAAATTTAATAAAATTGGAGTTCTTATTTTTCCTTTTAATGCCTTATGCAGGTTTGTCCAGAACCAGCTTGGCTACAGCTGGAAACAATTAAGAGTATGCAGGAAGAATTAAAACCCTAGGAAATTGTTTTATCTCTAATAGATTGCAGCAGAGTTAAATTGTGAATTGGTCACAAGAGAAAACTTGTCGTGGTGACTCATGTAAATTACAGAAATTGCTTTAGTTTGAGAAATATACCTCCTTAGTCCTAAATTTTACCTTATGATTTTCCCAACTAACCAAATATCATTCCTTATACTAAAGTGAGGCTCTTGATATCATTTCTTTCAATAAAAATATGATATTAGATCATAATATAAAACTAATAAAAGATATGAGGAAAGCAAATGGTCTTAGTTACACCTCAATATCATGGAGTCATAGTTTAAACTAATTTGTAGATAATGGGAACTGCACCCAATGTTCAGTCTGACTCTCCACTCCTCTCTCTTGGGCCAAGTGTCTGCTTTTTGCTCTATAAGGGAAAGAAAAATCCTCATTTGCTACTGATAATCCAGGACTGCCTGTTTTTTATCTGCTTTCAGAGGTATCTTTTCAAATAGCAGGAAATATACCCTTAGAACTTCCAGCAAGGACTTTGATGTTCATTTAGTACAATTTATTTATTTAATAAATAAAGAAACTAGAAATTGGAGGGTTAAATTAATGTCTCCAAACCCAAACTCCACAAAACCCTACCTTATCTAAATAATAATAAGCTATCATTTAATCATGAGTTAGAGTATAGTAGCATTTCCCATAGCTGTGAAAGCATGTGTATTTATAGAAAGAAATTATCTACTTGCAAATATATATGAGAAAAATATTTGAAGGTAGAACAAAAAGTATGTAAGCAAAATCATGTAAAGTTTTAGAAAGATTTCTTGATAAATCTATTTTTTGCCTACTGTCTTCCTGGTACATTAGACTCTGAGCCTCTCCCAATGAGTAAGACTGTATCACCCTTAAGAAACAGAACATCATGTTATATGTTGATGAACAAACTTTGTAAACGCATAGAGACAGAGGATGCTCTAAGGGAAGAATAAAATATCAGTCAGTCCATATTGGGGAGATTAGAGAAGGCAGTCCAGATTTAGATGCTATATTGAGGCTAGATTAATCAAAGTTAGCTAGTTAAAAGTAGGAGGGCATTCTTGGCAAATGAAACACTATATAAAATTAAATCCACCGAAATATGAAACAGCATCATGTTTACAAAAAACCGCAAGTAAGATTTTACCCACTATTCCAATGCAAGTGTTTAATTAAAAAAATTTTTTATCTTGATTCTTTAAAAATACTAAGGCAAAAGTTTTTCTTACTGATATATTTTACCCTAAGTGTTCTATCTTTCTTTACATTGGATTTGTTCATTATGCCAGTTATATTAAACTGATTATTTTTAACTTGATTTTTAAAAGTTGACTTCACTGTTCAGAGGTCAAGTGGGTTGTGGACCTGCAACATTGATGCATTTCATAGCAAGTAAAATGTTTCCTCAGCTGAAAAAAAAAAGATTTTACCCACTAGCATTAAATCAGGGAAGAACTATGGGAGATGAGGCTATGTAGTGGCTAGTAATCATGGCTCTTGCATGCTGTTCTAGGAGGTACGATCTTCAGAGTACAGGTAATGGGTAGCACTGAGCATTTAAAGTGGTAGCAAAATTGTCACTTTTAAGTTTTAGACAATTCATTCCAAAAGTAGTAAATCAAGATGAACTCGGATAAACCTAATAAATAGATCAAAAAGGATAAGTTTGAAACAAGGGGAAAAATCAGAAATGAGTCAAAGATTAAATTGTAAATAATTTAGTGCACATGATAGTAAGAAAGGGGAGAATCGATTAATTTCTTCCTTTTTTTTAACTTGAATGAATGACTAGTGCCATCAACTGAGTCACAACCGCCATGGAAAGGAGCATGTATAGCACAGAAGATGGTGAGTTCATTAGTAGACATGTTGGATTTGCAGTGCTTATGGAACGTTCAAATTGAGATGTTTAGCAGGCCTGAAATGTCTATTGGATAAGGGGGTATAAGGCATCTAAAGATTAGGATGTCAGTCAGGGATGGAGATTCAGATTTGAAAGTAGCTCTTACACAAGTGGTAGTGAAAATAATTAGAGAAATGGATCACTCAGATGTGGAATGAGATTAGGACTGACTAGAGTCAGAATTTCAATGAACACCAAAGACCAGAGGAATAAACAAAGAATCTAGAGTACAGAAATGAGACTGAGAAAAAAACTAAGAGTAAGAAAGATTTGGAGAATAAGAGGTCTTAATGAGAGAGAGGGTCACAAAAATCAATTGAGTAGAATTTTTGGAAAGTGGTATGTGATCATTAAGACAGTGTCACTGGAAAGAATCCATTGGATCTGGTAAAAGAATGGTTATCGTTGACTTCTGAGGAGCACTTTCAGTTCAGTGAAACACATGTAAAACGTGTTGGAAAATAAGTGAGGACCTTCATTTATTAATGGTGAGTTCACACTATGCATTTCTGCTCCTGCTGGAAACCAAAGTAAAATGACATATATATATTTTTAAAGATATAAGGCCAAACAATAAAGGAAAAAAGATAGTATATCACACTGTTAATTTTGGAATATAGAAAGCGTACACATGAATAGTAACATACTCTACAGGTGAAAAAGCCAGAACATGACAACCCAAGGGATGCCACTGAAAAGCACGATAATTTGTACTGCAGTTATCAAGGAAAGTTTCACGACTGGTCTCTCATAATCCAGACAACCTAGCTCCTGGTGGCCCCAGATTAGACACATTTGAAAATAAACTTACAGAGGTTAAGATAATTATAGCTCAGTGCTAATTGGTTTTGAGATATGAATCCAGACTACTTTACACAATATTCCAATATCTCAATCACCATGACATGGGATTCCTTTTATTTGGTTCAGTCACTGTTATGACACTTGACACTTGGCAAGTGTCACATGACACTTATTTGTTACATAATTTGCAAAATTGGGAGCCATGTTCAACCATTAATGAAATTGACCCATACATAATGTTGGTAATAACTTAAAAACACTGAAAATGTATGATTAGTATAACATATAAAAGTAAAAATGTGACTTCTTTTCTCTTCATTTCATGCTGTAATTATGGGCCACCTTACACAAATATACATGCACACATGCGCAGAGAATGTGGGATTTTTTTTTAGAAAAAACTTTTAAATCATCATTGATTTATTCTAAAATCTTTATATTTACATGTTGTTTGTAAATAAAAAAGAGTTCGGTGGCATAAAGGCATAGTGTGCGTTCTCAATGAATCACGAAGATTTGTTAACCCTTTTTTTTTTATATTGGAAAATGACTTCCTCCAGGAGACTGAAAATAACATATTAGGGAAAATGTTATATTAGGAGACTGAAAATAATATATTAGGGAACATATAAGGTATAATACTAGAGAATCTGACTACGTTTAATCTTTTTCAATTGAACCAGATATTGAAAACATTAGTTTTATGAGATTATTTTGGGACATATGTATATATATATGTACATATATCAGTTAGAATAATATTTCTGTACAAATGGTAATAATAAATAAATAACATAGGCTTAAATAAGATAGAAGTTTATTTTCCTCTCACATACAAGAAATCCAAAATTAGATAGTCCAGCCCATATGTCTCTCAATGGCACCATGTACCAAATCTCCTGACTTGTTTTGGCATCTGGCTTCCCCAAAATAGATCAAGATGGTTCCTGAGTGCTGTCCACCATACCTATATTCAATACAAAGATGGTCAAACCTTTTCGACAAAAAAAAAAAGATTTGTCCCAGAAGTCGTGTAAGGCTTATATTAGTCACACTTCTTCAAAGAAACATAATCAATCAGACACACGTACACATACACACGTTTGCTGTTCATACATGGCACAGGCATCCACCAAACACCCTCCACTATGTTGGATAACTTCCCAACAGTTAAAAATATTCACTGCTTTCCTTTCCTGCTTTCTAAGTCCAAGCACATCATCATTTACATTGAAAATGCATGGTAAACCCATTAGGGGAGTATCTTAAAATTATCAAAGGATTCGTCTTAACATTAGAATTGTAAGTGGCCCTTATGAATTTGCTAATTATTTTCCCTTCTGTAGATATTAGCTATGCCTTTTATCTACATTTGCTTTTACATATGCTTACAAGGCACTCTGATTTTTGTTGTCTGCATTCATAAACAATTACTTCACGACAGACCTCCTAAATAATTGAACAATCTCACTCCAGAGAGTGCAAACCAACCTATTCACACCCTCTCCCACATGCTACTGAGATGCGCATGAGGAAGAACAGACCAAGCTGAGATGTGATTCAGGAATCTAATTGTCAGTCCATTTCTGCTGCTGCAAATTGATATTTGTCTGGGCATCTTGCCATATTTTTATTCAATCTTCTGTCTCTGTATTCAGTTCTGATTTTCCATTTCTATCATTCAATGATGTTGATTTTGTTATAACTCTGGAACAAACTTGCATATGTTTCATTGTTTTAAAAAATGAATATGTTGTTTTCTCAAGGGAAGGACTATAAGAAACAATAAATTTAAATAACATTTTGTTCTAACAGTCACTTGGGACCAAGAATTCTGACCACACTAATGGTTTATAAACATATTTTCTTTTGATGCAACCTTAAATAAGTCATCTTTAATTACCTAATAAATATTTATCAAGAATTCTATAAATTGCTAGATCCTAGAGATTCTGTTGTAAGCAAGATACTATCTATAACTTTATGCCAGGATCTAGGGGCTCCCAATTAAAAGAAATTCAACAACACTTGTTTGGATGTCCACTCAATGACAAACTACAGTTGGAGGATTCAAAGATAAATAAGAGTGTGCCTTTGTTTAGTGCTGGCGGACGTTTAGAATGATCTCTGTAACTGCCATGATAATGTTATACACAAAATGACTGAAAACATAAAGATTTTAACACGAAAAAGAGGTCAATGACATTTTCTTGGAAGAAGCAATGCCTGGGGTGTGTTCAAAAGCTCAGTAAGAAGTATTTATACTTGCAGAGTGGATGGAAGGTGATCACAAGTAGGAGTAGCAGGTTTAAGGGCCGGTGCTGAGAACAGACGGCTCTTTGCCACACCACAAAGCCCTCAGCATGGCTGGCACATGAGGCTCAGTGAGACTGGAGAGGGAATGCTTGGGCACAAGGCTGGTGGCTCATCAAAGGACCCCCCCCCCGGGTGAGGTTCACGGCAGTGGTAAAGCTGAACTCTCACACTAAGCTTCTCAAAGACACTGCTCCCCAATTAACCAAACTCACAAAACTGCTAAGTTAACACCAAGTCAATTGACCAGTTTATCACAGAAAATAACTTTCATGTAGGCCTCCATACCTATATACATATGAGCATCATGATCTTTTCTTACAAGTAGACCTGTAAAGGCAGCCAGTCAAATTTAGAAGCTGGTTTGGGGATAGAAGAACCAAAGACAAGAGATTTTGAATTGATTCACATATTGGGGGCATTAGGATAATATGACTTGATTCATTATTTTCATAGATAATCTTGCCAATGGGGAAAAAAAAATCACATTTCATAGGCTAATGTTGGAGGGGTTTCAGTAACCTTGACTATTTTACTCTCCATTTTTGAGTGTCAGGCACTGCAACATGTCTTCTTCACACTACTTTCCCCAGTAAGATAATGCAGCCATTATATGACTGAAGTAAGATTTAATCTGTTTTCAGATCTATGTAACATCTATGCTTCAATGATCAACAAATTTTCCTTCTCATTGGCATATCTTTTATTTAAATAAGAAGCACAGCTGGTAGAATTTGACTTGAGCTTAAGACCTGATTTTGTCACTATTAACTATTGAGCCTTGTATAAAGGACTTTAGCTCTTTGAACCCTTAATTGCTGTCCAGCAAAGGAACGAGAGAGAAATATAAGTGTTTAGTTACATACATATGCACACTTACGTGTGTTCATGTTTAGTACATAGTAGAGTACAATTTTCAATAAAAAGTATCTATCATTGTTGCAACAATAAATTCAATTACAAATATTTCATCTGCATTTTTTAAAACTCATTCAGCTTTTTCAAAGTTATTTTGCATATGTTTTCCTTGATCGACCTATTCCTGCTTTCTCAGTTTATCTTTCAAAGGCAATGTCATTTCCTTCTTTCTAAGTCTTTCCGGAAAGCTTCATTGAAATCTTGATGTGATGACATGCTCATAATAGTGGACTGAACTCTGTAAGATCCAGTACACCCACTTGTTCAGAGAGCCCAGATTATGACAATTTTCTCTCCAGTGAAAAGCTGAGTGGTTTCTCCTACTGACTCTTCCGAGAGTGAGGATAAACAGAATTTCTAATTTTTTTAGTACCTTTTGTTTTGGAAGTGTCTTTGAATTCTTTATAAATATGGCAACAACAATTTTCATAATCCCAAATCCCCAAATGGTGTCTATATAGTAAAAACTACAAAATAAGCTAATCATTCTTCTGGTATTTACAAATAACTTCCATTATAACCATAATGTGGGTGACGAGAGGAGCAATTTCCAGAAATGGAACTCAGTTCAGCACACAAAAGAGGACAAGAATATCTGGAAGCCAGCCTCAGTCCTATCAGTCTGTGTAGCCATTCGCAAGCCAGTTTTTCCCGTTATATAGATATAACCAGAGAAACCATGGTATCTCTGCAAGTTAAATATAAAAGCATTTAGGTCCTCTCTAGATGAATTACATATTTATTAAAATGAAGTAACTTTTATTCTCAAGTTTATCTATAATACCAAATTTATGGTACTTACCTTAGAGAGCACAGTGTAAGGTGGAAAACCTGAGTTGGAACGTCAATGCCATTCTGTAAGACTTGAAAGGTATTTTTTAAAATATCTCCATACTACCTTTTGATACTTTTTTGACTAATTTTCCCAAGTTATTATACTTATTCATTTAGCTCTTTGAACCCTTAATTGCTGTCCAGCAAAGGAAAGAGAGAGAAATAGAAGTGTTTAGTTACATACATATGCACACTTACGTGTGTTCATGTTTAGTACATAGTAGAGTACAATTTTCAATAAAAAGTATTTTTTGCCCCTGAAGAAGAAAATGTTTCCTTGAATTTATTTTGTGACTGAGTAAAAATATTTTAAGAACGTAATTCACTATGATTTTCCTGGGACATGTGCAGTGCTAAATATGTAACAACTAGAAGGGAAGATTGAAAGACTGTTGAGATCAAGGTTAAAATGGACCTCATCATTATGTCATCACATGGCATTAAATGCAATTTTATTTTCATTATAAATCTATGTTCCTATGAATATATGTCGTTCTTTTCCCCATTTCTTTGCTCTCCACGCTTCACTTGCGAAAAGGTTGAGTCTTATCCCTATTTTGCATTTATCTTGAAAATTTTATCTGAAACATTCAGATAGGCAATTCTTGATAAAAATGTCCTTTCCCTAAATTTTATTCAGTTTTAATAAGCTGCCATATTATTTCTTATTTAATGCATAAAGCTATATTAGAAACCATGAAATCTTTTAAAAAGTAAGACCTTAGCAATTGTTTTGTTTAATGACCACATCTCTTTGTTTTGTACTTGCTGAGAACCTGGAGGTCCCAGGCACTTGAGTTGTCCGAGGCCACCCAGCTAGTCATTAAATTGAATTAACATTATTAACTAGAGTTTATAAACAAGGACTTCTGCCTCCAATTAATTTGTTGCACTGTTTAGGTTCTTTTCTTTTCCCTGAGCAAGCTCTGTGGTGGAAGAGCTTCATAAGGGTTATGGACTTAATTAGTTGCGATTTTTTATCCGTGATTTAATGGTTATGTGGATACCAAGTCCATTAAGAGTCCATCTGTCCTTTAGGTTGTGAGGAACTAGAAGAACTCTTTCACCCTAGAAAGGGCTGCCTACCACACTTTTCCAGTCAATGACTATTCAAGTTCCCAAAGGCATCATGAATACAAGTTTCTCACCACGACAGTGGGTGCTGTGCTCTGGACAGCTATGGACATGGGAGCCACTTGAGGGCAGGGACTCTTTCATTCAACTTTGTGTTAGACCTGTGCTTTCTCTCAGCCCATCTGGAAGTAGACGAATGATATTCAACAGGACAGAATCCATAGCTAAAATTGGCACTAAGGACTGCTACACTTATTCAGAAGAATCGAATGTTTGCTTTCAAAGAGACCTTGCAGACCAATGCTCCATTCTACAGCTGAGAAGACTAATGACCCCCAATCAAGATTCAGCCCAAGATCACAGGAGAGCTAGGACCTGAAACATGGGTCTGCAGTGCTTGTCATACAACGAAAACATTTGCTTAAACCCTGACCTTGCTCTAGGCTCTTTCAGAGCCACTGGTTTCAGATGCATGCTATTGGATAATCTCCCTTTCTTAGATTCAGGTCCTTCCTGCTCGTTTTCACAGAAAAGCATGTGCCTCCCTAGCAAGTGTTGCATTTTTGGATGTTTCAGGAGCTGCTATGGTTTTACTTTAATATTAGCTTTGCTGAATCATTAAAGCCATTATTTGATTCAGCCTGTTTGCTTTGCCTGAGGTTCACTCAAAGAGAAGTTCTATTTCTTTTACTCTAGATCTTTCTGAACTTTGCCCAGTCTTCCAATCTACTTTATTCCAAGTAAAATCAGTACAATAAAAGTCCCAACTATGATAAAAAAAACACTTCCAACCAATTATCTGTATTAAGCCACTATCTGCTCTCCATATATATGCACATCCTGGAACTATTCCAGTATTTCAAAAAAACAAAATCTCCTATATAAAGAGGAAAAAACAATTTTGCATTTGCTCCAACTAGACACAGGTGACAATTCTTACAGGATTATTACTTTTCCTCAGAGAAATTCCTTCAATTCTTAGGTAAAAATACCATCAACTACTTTTAATAAGAATCTCTAATAATACCCTCTATGAATGATTACAGAATGCTGAAAGCTATTATAGTTGTCAATACAAAGCAAATGTGGAAAAATGAGGCTCCTTCATTTTTTCCTTACAAAGAAAATTACTAAACAGTCTTCAACTATACAAACTGCATCCCTTTTCTAAGCGAGCTCCAGTATATTTGGGATCTCCTTTCCTTTTTTCAAATAATTTTCTAAGTTCTTAGTTCTTTCTCAAGTTTTTTTTTTTAAAAAAAGCAAATACATTGCATAAGCCAGGATTATGCAGCTATGTTGCAGTAGCAAACCCAAGAATTTCAGTAGCTTAGCATAACAGAAGCTTTTTATTGCTCAAGCTCTGGTCATCATGTGTCAGGGACTAGCTGAGGGATCTGTCCACGCAGTGACTCAGCAATCCAGGAGGCTTTGATCTCCAAGCATCTCCATTGTAACAAACCTTTTCATCATTGCCATGGCAGAAGAAGAGGTGTTTGGAGGGTCATGTACCAGCAATTAAATTCTTCAGGCCAGGATGATCCATGCCACTTCCACTTACAATCCACGGATCCAATTTGTCATATGTCTCTGTCTAGCAGCAAGAGGACTAAGAAGTAATTCTTTTATCCTGGAAGGAGAAGAGAACTGAATGTAGATACACAATAAATCCTAATTACCTAATAAAATAGTGATTGAAAATGACTAAGTGGGAAATACAAATCCATAGATTGTATCATTTTTTCTAGGCTTACGTTGTGTTCCAAAACATACATAACCAATAATGTCTGCCAACAACTTCTGACATGCCTTCAGTTTGCATGTAATCCTTCTTCTCTAAATGGGGGATTGTTGTTATAAATTTCTAAGAAGAGAATGGTGGAAATTGGGTAATATAATGACCAATTAATACGTGTACAAATGCAAATGCCGAAAAGTGTTAAATAGCTGTAACTGGCATTCTGATTTCAATGGCAAATAATTTAATCTTTTTTACATCACAGTTTTAAATATATTTGATAGGCTATTCATTTTATATTCTAAGTCTTAGGAATTTATCATTAAGTTCGCCATTCTCTTGGATGATCTCTGACAGGACATCTTTAAGCCTGAAAAATACACTTAATAGTTTAGAATTCAATGTTAGGTCCATTATCTAATAGTATTTTCAAGCCAAGAAACAAAACTGTTGAATTTTGTTACCACAGAGAATCACTGTGCAGAGTGGGTGAGAGATAAAAATATATGTTTTTAATATAGCCCTTATCTGAGACTTATCAATTGTATAGTTTTGGGTGTATTGTGCTCGTGTTGATTGCACTGGCACTATCTTGGGAAAATATGACCATAAGTCAAAAATGTCTCTGACTTCCTCTCTGGAGTGCCTGTTTAGATTTGTTTAGATGAGAGATTGAAAACAGTACTGGAGATTAAAAGAAACTTTCTGACAATTATATAAAATCAGCTCATGTGGCTATTCATTTTTAAATAAGCATTTCAAATATAAATAAATGCCAAAGAACAAGGTTTTTTTTTTTTAATTAGTGTAATAGTCTACTTCTTTGTTATAAACTTGGACATGCTATTAAATTAATACAATAAACCAATACAAATAACATCCTTATAAGATAAAAATGATTAAATGGTAAAAAAATCTAAATAGTACTTGTAAGGGTTTGCTGGCATTTTATTGGAGTATCTTGCCTAATAACTGGGGAAAAAAAATCCTAGATTTAGTTTAATTGGCTAGAAAATGTTTACAGTAAAATGTGTTGAATAAACTTATTCCACACATTTTTTTAAGTTAAAAAACACTTTGAAAAATCTTATTCCCTAAACTACTCATTTTTTCTTCTGGTTTGCTGTTTATGTGAGATAAGTTTCTATATAAAGAACACAAGCCTATAATGCATTAATTATAAAGGTGAATTTTGCTTCGAATCTATTTCTTTTTGTAATTCTACAATAATATTGAAAAACACGTAGGCAAATCACAATCATTTTCTCTAATGTTCACAGGATGTTTTTTACTTCTGTACATGGTATGTGCATACCCTGCCTGACGATTATTCAAAAGTTCTACCTGTTCATCCCAAGGTCAATAATGACCAAGAAATACAAGTTTTTAAATTATGGTTTTTAAACATTAAATTGAAAAACATTACATAGAATGATAATAATCAGACTGCGCCTCAAAGGACAGCATTACCTTGATAGCACTTGGGACCTGTCCATGTGTTGGCCAGTCTGCAAATGTAAGTTTATAAACAGGACCACCAGACCTTGGAAGTTCATCGACACTGCAAGAGGCTGATACTTGTATCAGAATATTTGCTCATTTACAGTTATGTTGGGAGATAGATCTAGTGGATCTTTCTAGTGTTCCTTTCTAGTAGCATGAATGATATTCAAGAGCTAGGACTCTCCTTGGTTTATATTTATACAGGAAAGCAACCTGTATGACATGAAACAACTACAAGAAATATTAAATGTAAATGCTATGGAAACTCGAAGTTGGGCAGTGGTTTATATAGAATGGGGTTACAGCAAATTATTGGAAGGAGGTGTGTCTATCTATTTTGGTTTTTTTAAAAATCTGAAATATAGAAAGCATTCACGCCTTTGTTGGGAAAAAAAAGCAAATACAGATAAGCAAACAAAGAAGTCACTTGTAGTTCTTTCATGTACAGATAACCACAATTGCTATTTTGATAATAAATCATTACACATACACACACACAGAGTATATTATGTACATATATATTCATGCCTTTCCTCTCTCTTGTTTAAAAAGTGGAATTATATGTTTTTACTTGTAAGCTGATTTGTACTTTATTACATTGTCCACAGAAATAATATATAGCTATGTTATGTTGGTCTCAGCCTACTGATAGTGATGCTGTAACTAGAAATGTCTGAGGCACTTGCCTCGGCCCATTCTACTTGTGGCAAGCCCCCACAGACATTTCCCCAGTCAGAGCTAATGTTCTGGCTGGACTGGCCCTGGTGAATTTTGATGATAGCCAGACACATCTCAGCCACAACCATCAAGTAACTTGGAAAAATATGAAGATGTATTACTCACAAGTCTTGAAGGATACATACAGCATGCTGAAGGGCCAAACAGAGGCTGCAGATGGAGAGAGAAGGAGAGAGAGCAGACCTCAGATTCTGACTTCATTAGGGCCCAGGGTGGTGTGTTTAGGATTACACAGGTTCCCTCTTTAAAGGCTAATGTAAAACATGGAAGTGGGAATTCAGATTAGGAAGGGTCACGCAAGCAATCAGTCATGTAGTTACCAAGGACTGTCTAAAAGGAGAACTTCATGGGTGGGAGTGGCCTAGTCTCTTACTTAGTTTTTTACTAGTAGGTGTATCATATAGCTGGCAAGATAATTTATTCCAGATGGGTAGTTTTTATTTTTTGGTTTGTTTGGTTTTTGTTTTTGCTATTATTTTTACATCTTTATGGAAGTATAATTGACACAGTATATTAGTTTCAGGTATATAACATAGTGATTTGACATTTCTATACTTTATGAGATGTTCAGTATGGTAAGTGTGGTTACATCTGTCACCACACAAATTTATCACAATATTATTTACTATATTCCTTATGCTGTACTTTCTTTCCCATAATTTATTTAGTTTATACATGGATGTTTGTGCATCTTTATTTCCTTCACCTATTTCACCCATCCTTCCAGCCCTCTGCCCTATGGCGATCACCAGTGTGTTTTCAGTATTTATGAGTCTGTTGCTGGGTTTCTGTTTTTCTTCTGCTTTTTTGTTTGTTTATTTGCTCATTTGTTTTGTTTTTTTTGATTCCCCATTTAAGTGAAATCATATGGTATTTGCCTTTCTTTGTCTGACTTATTTCCTTACCATAATGTCCTCAAGGTCCATCTAATGTTATTGAAAATGGTAATATCTCATTCTACTTTATGGCTAAGCAATATTGCATTGTATATATATACCACATCTTCTTTATCCATTTATCTATAGATGGGCACTTCTATTCCTTCCATATCTTGGCTATTGCAAATAATGTTTCAGTGAATGTAAGGGTACATGTATCTTTTCAAATTAGTGTTTTTGTTTTCTTTAGGTAAATACCCAGTAAAATTGCTGGCTCATGTGTTATTTCTAGTTTTATTTTTTGAGGAACCTCCATACTGTTTTCCATAGTGGCTGTATCAATTTAAATTCCCACCAACATTGTAGGAGGGCTCCCTTTACTCCATATCCTCACCAACACTTGTTATTTCTTATCTTTTTAATACTAGCTATTCTGACTGGTGTGAGGTAATATCTCATGGTTTTCATTTGCATTTCCCTGGTGATTAGTGATGTTGGGCATCTTTTCATGTGTCTGCTGGCCATCTGTAGGTCTTCTTTGAAAAAATGTCTGTTCAAGTCCTCTGCCCATTTTTAATCAAATTATTATTTTTTTGGCCATACGTGAGTTCTTAATATATTTTGGATATTAACTCCTTATTGGACATATCATTCATGAATATATTCTCCCATTCAATAATGAATGTTTCAGCAATCAAAAGCTTAATGTCAGGTATTTACATGATAATCTATACTGTCAATTTTTGGGCTGAGTACAATCCATTATGTGGATGAACTACAATTTACTTAAAAGTGTTCTATAACTGGCTATTAACAATAGTTACTTTCTTTTACAGTTATAAACAAATCTTTAATGAGCAAGTTAATACATAAATATTTGCCTTACTGTACAATTATTTTCTTAAGATAAATTTCTGGAAGTAGATATTTGTCTCAAAAAGTCAGTTTATATTTAAAATTCTTAAAACATTGACAAAGAGTTCTCTAAAAAGAGAACTCTTCCTTTTCTTCAATTTGTACAAAGAAATAATATAAAGATAAATTCAATAAAATAGCAAAATTCCAGTGGAATTTTTGGGCAAACTTTAAAAAGTAATTATGAAATTTTAATATGAGAAAAAAATTAGAAATACATGGACCAATTTTAATGATAGCAGATGCATCACATCCCTGAGAAAGAATATTTATTTACTAGATGATGTTGGAGAAATTTTAAGCAAGATCCAATTCACATTAAATACAAAAATAAACTCTAGGTGGATTAAAGTCCTAATTGTGAAAGATAAAGCTATGAAGTTAATGAGGAAAATCTAGGACAATATTCTTGTGACCTTGGTAGGGAATCCACACCTTAAATAAGACCTAAAAAGTACAAGTAATAACAGTAAAGTTGATAAATTTTTTCCTTTATTAAAATTCAGAAATTCTCTTCAAAGGACACCACAAAGATATTAAATAGGTACAATCAATAAAAGTATTTGCAACACATAAACTTGCCTAAAATTTTAATGTCTAGAATATATAAAGAAATCTTTTACTTCAATAAGAGTTAGACAAAAGACCAACAGAGAAAAAAACAAAGTCAATATTTGGGAAATCCACAAAAAGAGATTCAGAAATGGCTGCAAAGTACATTAAGAAATTTTTAGTTGCACTAGTCATCAGTGAAATACAAATTACAACAAAGAAGTACCACTTATATACTCTAAAATAGTAAATTTAGCAGATCAGGTAGCATCAAATGCCAATAAGGATATAGAGTCACAATGACCTTCAGGTAACGCTGGTAGGAATGTGAAGTTACTCTAGCCACTTTATAAATCAATCACATAGTATGTAAGTAAAATAAACATGTACAATTTATAATTCAGGAATTATGCTTCAGGTTATGTCAGAAACTTTCTCTCTCAGATTCATAAGACAGCATGTTCAAGGTAGTGTTTTCTGGTATTTGTTCTGGTGGTAAGTAATTGCAAGAATCACTAAGAGACTGGATAATGGAATAAGCGTCAATATTGAGAAAACTGAACTAGATTTACATACGGCAATACAGGTATATCTTTAAAACATTATGTGGATTATAAAAGAAAGCAGAGTGAGATTTATCACAAAATGCCACTTGCATAAACATTTAAGTAAACTAATTAGGTATATGTGGATAAAATAATATTTTCACTTGCATTTAAGAATAAATTATTTTGTCTGTTGGTATATGGAAATATATCAGTATGTTAAAATGAATGCCTATGGTTGGGACAGCAATTAAAGATGAAGAAGAAATAAACCACAGAATAAAATAAAGATTTGGAAAGAATGATGAAAATGTGAGATGAAATGTGGACTATAATAAATGCAACTCTGACCTATATTACAATAAAAGTTAAGGAAGTTGATACAGAAGATAAAGAAAAATAAAAACAAAACAACTTTAAGTCACTTGAATCTCAGATACTTTCCATTTCCACAATTAAGAAAAGTTAAAACACAGACTACTCCATCTGGTCCTGAAAGCTGTCCACTCTGAGTCATTAATCTACCATGTCTTACTTTTCATATTAACCATGATTTTTTTCCAGTTATAACTCACAGAAGCAAAGCTAAAATAAATTAAGATATATATGTTACTATTTTCTGTGTAAAACTAATTTTAAGTTATCAAGATGTGTTACCAAACTCAGTTCTGCCTTTCTCTTTGTTTTTCTCTCATTTCTCTATCTCCCTTCTTCTGCTAGGGCCTATGTATCACATATTTGGGAAGAATCTGGCTTAGTTTATATGTTGGCCCTATGCCTAGATCACTCTGTCAGAAGAATAAAACAGCCCCTGTGTAATGGACTCAACCTTGTGTTTAGGGAGTGCATTGAGGGGTACACTGCTTTACAAAAACTACAAAGAGTTAGGGATAAGCATGCTTTCTTGGCCAGAAAAAAATATATCATACAGGGAGCTGCAGTAAACAGCATTAGTCACATAGAGATAAGTATTGACGGGCAGGGCACAAATAGCATTTGCTACAAGTTACTCCTTGAAAGACTCAATGGTACTAAACATTATTTCCACTTTCTTCTGTAACAGATTTTCAAAGCACTGGCTAGTCATAAGTGCTAAATATAAGAAAAAACAAAAGCCTTAAAATAGCAGAGCTATTCAATACCCTGACCCAGAACTTATTTTTTATTAGGTTGCTTGAAATCAAGTTTAGCAGTGGCCACAGAAGCACCAAGATAGGCTCCTATAAATTGCTGAGGTACAGTCACATTTTTTCATGTGTCTCATGATAAGCAGGTATATTCGTGAGAGTTCTCCAGAAAAGCAGAACCAATAGGATATTTGTGGTCAGCAAGCTGGAGATGCAGGGGCGCCAGTGCTGAAGTTCTAGTTCATGTCTGAAGGCCTGAGAAGCAGGAGAGTAGATGGTGGAAGTTCCAGGCCTCCAGGCCACATGCCAACAGGCTCAAGCCTTTGGAAGAGTCAGTGCTTTAGTTAATGTCCAAAGGCAGGAAAGACCAGCCTAAGGAGTCAAGCAGGGGTGTTCCCTCTTATTTGTGGCAAGGTCAGCCTTTTTGTTATATCACATCTTCAACTGATTAGATGAGGCTCCTCCACATCAGACACAGCATTCTGCTTTACTCGTTCTACTCATCCAATGAATCTCATACAAAAATGTCCTCACAGACATACACAGAATAAATTTTGACCAAATATCTGGGCAACCTGTGGCCCAGTCAAGTTGATACATAAAATTAACCATCACACAGAGTCAATTAACCTAACCAGCATATTAGCTGATTTCCTTGTATATTACCTTGAAGACTCTAAAATAAGCAGATGGTAGTCATAACTTTGGATTTAATGGAACCCTGTTTGTGTCTGTCCCTTCATATTAGAACTAGAAATTCTAGTCTACGGGAGCCTAAAATTGTGGAGATGAGAAGCACAAATATCCAGGGCAGCCACTAAGAATGACGATGACACATCACTCCAAGTTCTTCCCTTCGATTTCTTCACTGATGGATTCCAACTGTTAGGTAGAAAGCACCATCATTTGTCCCAATTCTTCAGGGCACAATCGCCAAGATGCTACTTAAATTGAGTTTTTAAGGCTATTCCAACATTTTATCAGGCTAGGAACTTCAGGGTAGTGTGGTATATGGTACAACTAGTCCATTTCTAGATTATTTAAATAATCCTCTGCTATGAAGTGGCTCTGAAACATGTTATGTGAAATTTTATAACAAAAATTTAGGTATTCTGTGAAAACTCAGACCAAGGTACACTGGTGGTCTCCATGTGCTCAATCTCATTGACAGGTCTTTCCAATGAGCACAAATCATTGGAAAGGACTCCACCTTCCAAAGTGGAAATGGTAAAAATAATCAGCTTACCACCAGTGGATCTCCTAGAGAATGGTACAACAGCTAGAGCTCAGGGTCAGTCTATGCCATTAACAGTCTGGACGTTCGGCAGTGTGCCAACTGCTTCAGCTTTGCTTGGAGGGAGCATGTGATACTGGACCATCCTAACCTCCATCTGTATCACTAAGGCTACCGTAAAGTGAGAATAATGATGTGGCCAAAGGCAGACACTGGCTGAACTCCACCAGACCGGTCATCCTATCTAAGTAGTTCAATGTCTTCTCTGCACTTTTGTTTTTACTAGGACTCTATATAAGAAATAAAGATTTACACACTTTGTATCCACTCCTGTACGTATAATCCCATTTTTCTGTCCTAGAATTCTTTGTTTTCAGTCTTCTAATCTTATTCCTTCTAAGATCCTGAATAACCAGTGAAGCCAGTGGGTGAGTTTTTCTCTCTCTTGATCCAAGCCATTTGCTTCTTCCACTCTGTTGATGATTAGGTGCACTGCTCAAATCTCTGTCACCACTGGCTGACAGCTGCTTCCAGGATCCCAGTTCTCTGGCACATCTGGTTTGTCCTGCCTGCAGGTCTAGTGTCTCTGTTGGCCAGAATAAAATTCCTCAGGTGTAGAATCACAGATATTCTTAGTAAGCAGTACAGGCTTAATTGCCAGGGGGATATTGGCAGGGTACCAGTAGCCTCTGCTTAAGCAGGTAAAATCATCCTGTTTGTCTTTAATTTCTCTACTAAATGTTCCTTACTTCCCAGCAAGCTATATATTTGATGTGAAATATCTGTATTCCACCCCCCCAATCTCTGCTTTCACAATCTGTTCAATCTAATGCCTGTCTCACTAGATTTAATTGCGTTTCTTTAAAAATAATGAATATTGGTTTTCTGTCTTTAGTGCCACTTAACATATATAATCTAGTTATAAGTATTTTTCAGTTAAAGTATAACTACCACCACATACATGCATTCATTGAAAATAAATTACACTTCTGAACACAAATAGTATTTCTTACTTATCTATGCATCTCATGTATCTAAAAGATCACCTGGTGCAAAGTAGGTGTTCATTAAGTAAATATTTGCTGAATTATGTTGAACTGGATGATCCTATCTTTGCATTCCTTCAAGTAGCAATGAAAATTGTCAAGTGCAGAGTAAGTATTTGCAATTACATGTTGAATTGAATTACATCAATAATACCGAGCTATGTTTTTCTTTCCTTCTCAGACTTTAACTTTCAATTCTCTTTTAGGTTCCATATCCACATAAAACAAGGCCAAAAGTTGTTTTTCTTGAAGTTTTACCAGTGCTCCATAAAAGTCAATGTAAGAAATATGAAAGTGGGTAGAACACGTGTGTTATTGACTGGCTGTACACTTAGATAAACACAGTAATATGGAATGCTTAATGACAGAGCAAAAATGATTCAGAATGGAGAAAGGGATCCAGCCCCATTCTATTTTTAAGTTATTACTATCTGTTACCTTCATGACCCCAAAGTCCAATACTAATATTACATTTTATTTATATGGACTTAAAATCATTTTTTCAAAGAATATTCAGAAATTGGACCCTGAAATTTTAAGCTCCTGCTCCCCTGACACTGAACAATCCTTCTCCACCCTCACACCAACCTTTCCATGTAGCAGAGTATTTCTTTAGGATATCAAGTATGTAGAGGGATTGTGGGCTTCTTTAGTTATCTACTGCAGAAACCAAACTCCAAGGCAAGTGTACAACTCTCAAACCCCAGAAGCAACATAATTAGGATTCTTCTCAATGATTAGATCCAAAGATGAGTATCTACTATATTGATTCTGATAATGTCAACTGCTAGTTGGATGTTGAAAACACTGTAAGAACATTAAGTTTTACATGCAAAATTAACAAATATAAGACATGAGTCATTTTGTAGAAATGGGATAACTGCTACTATCCCTGAATCATACTGACTCACAATTATTTGCCTCTGACATGATGCGTGACACCATAGGATTTAGCCAACACCTCCCCTACCACTTGTCTTAAGTTTTATGTTTCATTTTACTTCCCCATTTTTCTTTTCAAGGATTATTTTAATTTTATCCTTAACTTACTACTTTCATAGTACTCATTGTTTCTTATCTGTACTTGTCATTCATCTATTCATCGGCAGTCATCCTCTGTGATGTCCCCTTTGCCTCACTTCTCAAGGAAAAGCTTGGAACATTTAACCCCAAAGGTGCCCTCATAACTGAAACATTATCTTGTATGATCTTCAGACAATTCTACAGATATGACAGCTCAATGACACCTTTCCTTACTATACATTTGGAAAGAGAAGTTTAGGATGAAACAATTTATCTAATGCTACGAAATATTTTAATAGCACAGTCAAGATCAGGAATCAGAGATTTCTAATTTCTACCTATTTATGGTTGATTTCTGAGTCTCCAGAAACTTGCTCAATGACTGGCAAATAGGTATTCAATAAAGTATATATTTTGTTATTTAGGTTGTCTGAATGTCACTTTTACTGAATACAAAATTCAATTTTTAAGTACCATTCATGTTACTTCATTTTTACTTAGCATAAAGCATTGGTGGTGAAAAATTTACTCATAATCTGATTTTTACTTTGCTGCTTTTCCCACCCTAAACATTACAAAATAAATAAGTAAATAAAATGAAATAAGTATCAGAAATAAATTATTTCTTTTTACTTTGGCAATGCTATGTCTAACACAGAATACAATTTAGTATTCTTCCAGTGAAAGGCGAAACAGAAAAGTTGTTGAGATCAGTGATCTCCAAAGTGAGTAGCTTATATATCAGGAGGTGTTCAAGACATATTATTATAGTGCAGGAAAAGTATATAAGCATTTCAGATATGCTTTTTATTAAAACAATACTCTGTATTATTTAAAAACTCTACCAGTTCAAAATAGCTTTAATGAAAATGTCAAGATCATTCCCTCTCCATAATCCGATTCTGTTGCCAAAGTAAGCATTCTGTACACTTCTTGGTTGTTCTTCTTGGCATTTAACTCTGTATTTCAATTTGTATTTGTTTATAAAGTGCATCCTTTTAAATTCTATATATGTTCATTTTAAAACACACACAAGATGGCAGCGTGAGAGGTTAGACAGAGAACTCCTCTCAAAACCACATATAATACAAAAATATAGTTAATACAACTAATCCTAAAAGAGCAACAGGAAAGAAGGCTGCACCACAGTGCATAAAGCTGGAGAACAGAGCAGAACTCATGAAACAGGATAACATACTAAAGCCTTGATCCAGTGTGACCCAAGCCCTTCCCCCACCCCAGCTCACTGGCAGGAGGAAGAGAGAGCAGGGAAGGGGGAAACCTACAACTGTTTAACACCCAGCCCTGGAAATCTGCTTTGGAGCACAAACCTACATTGCTTGGTGCTCTGCAGGTTAGTGGGGTTGGAAAGCTAAGACAGGCAGAATACTTGAGAGACTGAAATTCCAGCCAGTTGTGGAGGACAGAGAAACACATCTGGCTGCTCTGGTACAAAGGAAAGGCAGGTGGTCTGAGATGCTTCCTAGTAGTGAGAGGGCTGCTGAAGAAGTGGGGTTTGCATGGAGCTTGCTGTGTGGGAGAAGGGATAGGTGGACAAGGTTGTCTGGGTGTGTTCTTCCCAGCAGGTTGGGAACTTTGAGAAGCTCCAGGTGCTCCATCCCCCTGGATGGCTACTCAGCTGTGGAGGCTCACACTGTGATATGCAGCCTGCTGCACCTTCATCCTGGCCTGCCGGCACTGGCTTGCAAACGAGCAGTCCTTGCCCTGGCATCAAACCAGCCAGACGGAGGCCCTGCCTATGACAGCTACAGTTGCAGAGCACAGAGACTTACACCAGTGTGCTCGGCCGACTGGCTCTGACACTGGAGACAGGCACTGCAGCCGGGAACAGGAAACAGCTCTTTCCTCCCACTAGGCACCAGCGTCGCTCCCCTGTGATCCCTGACCTCACTCCAGGGGCTGAGCAGCTCCAGAGACTAGAACTTTTAGGCCCTAGAAGGCGCCACATAGTAATATGAAATGTCAAAAGAACCTGGTTCAGAACAAAATCACACAAACCCCAGAAAAGGGGCCAAATGAAAGGGAACTCACCAATCATTGTGAAAGAGAGTTCAAAATAAAAATCATAAACCGTTCATGGAGTACAGAAATACATTCAAGAACTCAGGGACAAATTTAGGATGGAGATTCAATCATTAAGAAATTCCATATCTGAAAAGAAACATACAGTGAAGGGATTTAAAAGCAGATTCGGTGCAGTAGAAGAGATGGTAAATGGACTAGAAATTAGAGAAGAGGAATACAAAGAAGCTGAGGCACAGAGAGAAAAAAGGATCTCTAAGAATGAAAGAATATTGAGAGAACTGTGTGACCAATCCAAACGGAAAAATATTTGCATTAGAGGGGTACCAGAAAAAGAAGAGAGAGAAAAAGGGATAGAAAGGGTCTTTGAGGAGGTAATTGCTGAAAACTTCCTCAATCTGGGGAAGGAGATAGGCTCTCAGACCATAGAGGTGCACAGATCTCCCAACACAAATGACCCAAGAAAAACAACAACAAGACATAATAATTAAAATGGCAAAGATGAAGGATAAGGACAGATTTTCAAAAGCAGCTAGAGAGAGAAAAAATACATACAAAGGAAAACCCATCAGGCTGTTATCAGATTTCTCAACAGAAACCTTACAGGCCAGATGGGAGTGGCATGATATATTTAATGCAATGAAACAGAAGGGCCTCAAACCAAAAATACTCTACCCGGCAAGGTTATCATTTAAATTTGAAGGAGGTATTAAACAATTTTCAGATAAGCAAAAGCTAAGAGAATTTACCTCCCACAAACCACTTCAACAGTGCATTTTGGAGGGACTGCTATAGATGGAAGTATTCCTAAGGTTTACTAGCTGTCATTAGGGGAAATAAAACCACAGCAAATAAAGTAGAACAGTTAATTACTAAGCAGACATAAAATCAAATGAACTACCACCTAAGTCAATCAAGAGATAGGCAAAGAGTACAAAATATGATACCTAATTTATAAAGAATGGAGGAGGAAGAAAAAAGAGGGAAGGAAAAGAACCTTTAGGTTGTGTTTGTAATAGCATACTAAGTGAGTTAAATTAGACTGTTAGATAGTAAGGGAATTAATGTTGAACCTTTGGTAACCACAAATCTAGTCTGCAATGGCAATAAGTACATACCTATCAACAATCACCATAAGTGTAACTGGTTTGAATGCACCAATCAAAAGACAGAGTCACTAAACGGATAAAAACCAAGACTCTTCTATATGTTGCCTACAAGAGACTCACTTCAAACCCAAAGACATACACAGGCTGAAAGTAAAGGGAGGAAAAAGATACATCATGCTAACAATAGGGAGAAAAAAGCAGAGAAAAGAAGGCTAGTACCTTAACATAATACAGGACATATATGACAAACCCAGAGCCAACAGTATACTTAACAGGAAGAAGCTAAAAGCTTTTCCTTTAAGATCGGGAACAAGACAAGGATGCCCACTCTCCCCACATTTACTCAACATAGTTCTGGAGGTCCTAGCCACGGCAATCACACAACACAAAGAAATAAAAGGCACCCAGATTGGCAAGGAAGAAGTTAAACTCCCTGTTTGCAGATGATGTGATATTGTACATAAAAACCCCTAAAGAATCCACTCCAAAACTACTAGTTCTAATATCTGAATTCAGCAAAGTTGCAGGATACAAAATTAATACACAGAAATCTGATGCATTCCTATACACTAACGGTGAACTAGCAGAAAGAGATATCAGGAAAAAATTCCATTCACAATTTCATCAAGAAGAATAAAATACCTAGGAATAAACCTAATCAAGGAAGTGAAAGACCTATACTCTGAAAACCACAAGACACTCATGGGAGAAATTAAAGAAGATAACAATAAATGGAAACACATCCTGTGCTCATGCATAGGAAGCATTAATATTGACAACATGGATATCCTGCCTAAAGCAATCTACAAATTCCATGCAATCCCTATCAAAATACCAACAGCATTCTTCAACAAATGAGAGCAAATAGTTCTAAAATTCATATGAACCACAAAAGACCCTGAATAGCCAAAGCAATCCTGAAAAGGAAGAATAAACCTGGGGGGATTATGCTCCCCAACTTCAAGCTCTACTACAAAGCCACAGTAATCAAGACAATTTGGTACTGGCACAAGAAAAGACCCATAGACCAAAGGAACAGACTAGAGAGCCCAGATATAAACCCAAACATATATGGTCAATTAATATACGATGAAGGAGCCATGGATATACAATGGGAAAATGACAGCTTCTTCAACAGTTGGTGTTGGCAAAACTGGACAGCTACATGCAAGAGAATGAAACTGGTTTATTGTTTAACCCCATACACAAAAGTAAACTCAAAATGCATCAAAGACCTGAATGTCAGACATGCAACCATAAAACTCTTAGAAGATGACATAGGCAAAAACCTCCTGAATATAAACATGAGCAACTTTTTCCTGAACGCATCTCCTTGGGTAAGTGAAACAAAATAAAAAATTAACAAATGGGACTACATCTTGCTAAAAACCTTCTGTACAGCAAAGGACACCATCAGCAGAACAAAAGGCATCATACAATATGGGAGAATATATTTGTAAATGACATATCCGACAAGGGCTTAACATCCAAAATATATAAAGAACTCACATGCCTCAACACCCAAAAAGAAAATAACCCTATTAAAAAATGGATGGAGGATATGAACAGACAATTCTCCAAAGAAAAAGTTCAGATGCCAGTAGACACATGAAAAGATGCTCCACATCACTAATTATCAGGGAAACGCAAATTAAAACCACAATAAGATATCACCTCACACCAGTTAGGATGGCAAACATAGAAAAGAATAGGAACAACAAATGCTGGTGAGGATGCAGAGAACGGGAAACCATCCTACACTTCTGGTGGGAATGTAAACTAGTTCAACCATTGTGGAAAGCAGTATGAAGGTTCCTCAAAAAACTAAAAATAGGAATACCATTTGACCCAGGAATTCCACTCCTAGGAATTTACCCTAAAAATGCAGGATCCCAGTTTCAAAAAAACATATGCACCCCTATGTTTATCTCAGCACTATTTACAGTAGCCAAGAAATGGGGGCAACCTAAGTGTCCATCAGTAGATGAATGGATAAAGAAGATGTGATACATATACACAATGGAATATTATTCAGCCATAAGAAGAAAACAAATCCTACCATTTGCAACAACATGGATGGAGCTAGAGGATATTATGCTCAGTAAAATAAGCCAGGCAGAGAAAGACACATACCAAATGATTTCACTCATATGTGGAATATAAGAACAAAGCAAAAATTGAAGGAACAAAACAGTAGCAGACTCACAGAACCTAAGAATGGACTAACAGTTACCAAAGGGAAAGGGACTGGGGAGGTTATGTGGGAAGGGAGGGAAAAGGGAAATAAGGGGCATTATGATTAGCACACATAATGTAGTTGTGCACATGGGGAAGGCAGTATAGCACAGAGAAGACAAGTAGTGATTCTATAGCATCTTACTATGCTGATGGACAGTGACTGTAATGGGATATGTGGTGGGGACTTGATAATGGGGGGAATGTAGTAACCACAATGTTGCTCATGTAATTGTATAATAACAATACCAAAATAAACAAAAATAAACTTAAAATAATAATAATAATAGAAAAAACACAAAATGATAGTATGAGAGGAGATACACACACACACACACACACACACACACACACACACACACACACACATAGCATCTATAAAATTACGGCCTAAGTTATAAACGTGAACTTTACAGCTCTGAGATGGATGTTTACCAGGAACCTGGCAGGAGCAGAACCATTTACTTTTTTGAAATGTGTTTTATGGCAAAGCCACATTTCCTCTGCAATTAGAGCCTAAAGGATTTTTGGAAACTGGTATTAGGATCTCTAAGTCTTTTACAGCTTATCTTGTGAACATCTTTAATTGAACAGAAACAACATAAATGTAAAATAGACCAGGGTTTAAATCAAATCTCTAGCAAATATACTTGTCTTCAAGTCAAATGAGTACCACTTCTAATTCTCACCCAAAGGCTTTCTTTTATCTTTAATCTAGTCTCCTTAAGAGACTCTGGGCAGTGTGAGCTAGCGTTATGAATGAGACTTGGCAGAAGTCTTGAAGCCACAGGGGAGTAGGCAATTATTAATAGTGTAAATACTCATAAATTTATCTGTTTTACATGGAATGCCTTGCAGCCTTGTTTTTTTCCTAGCCTGTTGAACTACAATCAATTTATCATGCAAAGCTTTCTAGTATGCAATTTATTTCAAATGTTTTCTCTGTAAAGAACATCTCCCTTTTTGATGGCAACTTACCTCTTATCTAATTGTTAAAGAATATTCATTCATCAGTATATCTCATTTCCAAAAAGTCAAATAATAGTGTTATTACAGAAATTTGTTTTAAATCTTTTTATTCCAATTTGATCTGTAGATTCAATGAAACCACAATCAAAACTCAAGTAAGTTGTTTTGTGGTTATCAACAAACTGATTCTAAAGTTTATATGGAGAAGGCAAGAGACCCAGAATAGCCAAGACAACATTGAAGGAGAACAAAATCAGAGGACTGACACTACCTGATTTACTATAAAGCTACAGTATTCAAGAGAGATTATTATTGTAAAAAAAATTTAAGAAGACAAATAGATCAAAGAAACAGAATAGAGAACCATGAAAAAAATCTCATATAGTCACCTGATCTTTGACAAAGAAACAAAGTCAGTACAATGGGACAAAGATAATCTTTTTCAACAAATAGTGCAGGAGCAAACTGGATATTCATATGCAAAAAAAAAAAAGAGAGAGAATCTAGACATAGACCTTTCAATTTTACATAGACAATCTTACAAAACTAACTAAAAATGGATCAGAAGACCTAAACATGAAATGCCAAACTATAAAACTCCTTGAAGATAAAATAAGAGAAAATCTAGAGGATCTTGGGTATGACAATGACTTTTTAGATATAACATCAAGGGCATGATCCAGGAAAGAAACAACTGATAAGCTGGATTTCATTAAAATAAAAACTTTCTGCTTGGTGAAAGACAATGTCATCAACTGAGAGAAAGCATTTGTAAGAAACACATCTGATAAAGGATTGCTATCTAAAATATACAAAGAACTCTTACAATTCAACAATAAGAAAACAACCCAATTACAAAGTAGGCCAAAGATCTGAATAGACATCTCACCAAAGATACACAAATAGAAAATATGCATATGAAAGTTGTTCAATGTCATATGTCATTAGGGGATTGCTAGTTAAAATACAGTACTGCTGTATACCTGTTAAAATGGTCAAAATGCAAAACACTGACAACACCAAATGCTGGTGAGGATATGGAACAATGAGAACTCATTCATTTCTACTGGGAGTGCAAAATAGTGCAGACCCTTTGTCAGTTTGGTGGCTTCTTACAAAACTAAACATACTCCTACCTTAAGATCCAGCAACCAGGTTTCTTGGCATTTATATGAATAAACTGAAAACTACGTCCACACAAAAACCTACACATGAATGTTTATAACAGCTTTATTCATAACTGTCCAAATCTGGAAGCCACCAGACCACTGCTGAAGCCACCATCTTCAGTGAGTGAATGGATAAGTAAACTGTGGTCCATCCAGACAATGGAGTATATTATTCATCAGTAAAAAGAAATGAACTCTCAAGACATAAAGACATGGAGGAAACTGAAGTGCACGTAAGTGAAAAGAATTAAGTGAAAGAAGCTACTCTGAAACTGTATGATTCTCACTATATTAGAGTCTGGAAAAAGCAAATTTATAGAGACAGTAACAAGATCATTGGTTGCTAGGAGGAAGGAAGGATGATTGGGAACAACAGAGAGGAATTTTAGGACAATGAAACTACTCTATGTGATACTGCAATGGTGGACACATGTCATTATACACAGAATGTTAAACACCAAGAATGAGCCCTAACATAAACTATGGGCTTTGGGGATTATGATTGTCAGTATAGGCTCACCAAATACCACGTATGTGTGATTCTAGTATGGGATGTTGATAATGGGGGAGGTATATATGTATAGAGACAGGGGTTACATAAAAAATCTCTGTATGTTCTGCTCAATTTTGTTGTGAACCTAAACCTTCTTTGAAATAAGCTTATTAATTAGTAAAAAAAGGAAATAACAACAAAAAACTATTAGTTTGGATTAATTTGAGTAGAGAAGTGAGATGTGGTGAAAGAATACTGTTCAAAGAATCATGGCCTGCAAAAGTAACTTTCTCTGGTACAAAGTCAAATGCAGCCTCTCTCAGCATTCCTTTCTTTACCTAACTGCTCATCAAAATGTTATCCCACATTTCAAGGTCATTATAAAGGTCAAGTTAAATTCTATGCTTAATAAGGATTAGCTTTAAGGAAAATAATGATTTTTAGTTAATGAAGTGCGTAATGACTGGAACAGTTGGTGCAGTGAATAGCTCTCAGGGGAAGCTGTATCTTACCATAGTACATAACATTATCTGCACTTAGGTGAGTTTTTGAACAGTTTTCTTAGATACAAAATGGCATCTAGATGATCTCAAGATTCTATATAGCTTTATGATCCAGAACTTTATTAAATTAACCTATTGTTATTCCAGTTAAAATTCAGGAGTGACCTCTTATGTCACATAAGACACAGTCACCAAACTCTTCCAGCATTTAGGCTGTTACCTGGCTTGGAGCACACCCATCACTGTCCCAGTGCGGCAGCATATGGCGCACAGTACTTATCGTTGAAGTAGGAACTCAAGGCATCCAGTGACAACCTTGGAGCAATGACCTGATATTTGGCCACCAGCTGCTTTAAAATATTTATTATCCTCCAAAGACTTGTAACTACAAGCCACGAGTAAAATAATCACCAAGAAAATAGAACACAAAATTTTGTTTACTTTTAGTTTTTTTCCTAACTAGAATTTGTTCTGTGGGTATTTACCAGAGGTAATGTTTCCTGACAGTGAATATAGCCGAAGATTGAAAGACAAGAGTTGGATTTTCTACTACCACCTCTGAGTAACTCCTGAACCTATTTTCTGCTGTTTAGATATCAGACTTCTCATTCATTCACACATTCCAGGGAAATCTTATCAGGGCCTCCTGAGTCACAGATGGAAGTTGAGCCAGACAGGTTTTGCCCCCAAGAGCTGACAGTCTAGTGAGGATGATGGGAAAGGTAAGTACACACGGACAATGGTGTGGCAGGTGCTCTTACAAGGCAGGGGAAAAGTGATGCTGGCAACCAGGGGCAGAGCACCAAATTCACTCTGAGTGACTAGTTCTGGGATCAGAGGAGAGTAGATATTGCCATTGGCTGTGAAGAATGGAAACATGTTTCCCAGTCAGAAATGTGAGTGGATTTCCAGACTGGAGTAAATTGGGGGATATAACAGTGGCTGCTATTTGTTGAACACCTACTACCTGCCAAGCACTTTCCAAATGATTTCTGATCTGAAGATTATGATTCTTATTTACATTTTATTGACCAGTATCATGAGTTTTAGAGAAGGCATGCCACTCATCCAAAGTCAGGCAGCCAAAAGTGGATGAGATGAGATTTGAAACTAGGTACGTCTGACTGGCTCTGAGCATACATATTTCCAAAAAACACTGTACTGCCTCTCTGTCTACAGGAATGCCAAGTTTCCTTCAAGCTGAAAACTCTAACCTTTTTCATTTTCAACATACACAAACATCACAAAAGTGACATCACCCAGGCATGGATCACTGCGATCCAAGTTGAAATCTATGCTCTTTCAATATTGCAACACTTCATTTATGTCACATCTCTGGGATTTAAAGCACCATACTGAGAGCCTGGAGGTTTAGTCTGTTGACTCAATTTTAAATAGACACAGAATAGGTTATATGAGGAGATTTTTCACTGAATGTTTTTATGGTTATATGTATATGTGTGCCTATCTTGCTAGTTAATTTCATATTCGTTTAGCATCCAGAATGAAGAGCATTAAGGATACAGTATCTTCCATGAAGTTACCAATTAAAATAAGTCATTTTATTTTACCCAACTAGTTAATGAATAAATGTTTTCGATGTATACAATTGGCTTCATCTTCTGTCCTAGCCAACTTGATTACTTCCTGGTTGGGCAGTAATTATACTATTTTGGTGAACAGCTTGCCTTCTGGACTTAGAAATACCTGAGTTTTAATCCCAGTTCTGCTATTTAAATAATGTGTAAACAGTGTCGACTCAACTAGCCTCTAAAAGCCAGATCTGAAAATTAGGAATACTATTTATTGCATTGGCTATTGTGAGAGTTACATAAAAACTTATCTAGTGTTCATAGCACATGGTAAAGTCTCAAAATTTTAATTTAACTATAAAAATAGTTACTACCAGTGATTATTATTGTGTAAGTAAATGTAATATTTAAAATTAGCCTTCTCCATCAATACCAGGTAACTTCCTGTTAACAAAATCCTATTATTCTACCAAATATTTACTAAATGGCCAGCACTGTGTCAAAATTCAAAATATGTACCATAAAAAAAGCATTTTCACTTCCTTGAAGGAACCTGAAATATAGAGAAGTGAATCTTGTGTCAAACACCACGTAAGGCAATAAAAATAAAAGCTCATCATGTTGTCTGGAATATAAGCTCCTAAAAGTTGAGATTTTTTTTACCTGTTTGTTTCCTGATGTCCTCCAAGCACAGGGAACATATTGTGCTCACATTACGTACTCAAAAAGTACATGTGATTTAATTGATCAGGTTTGTGGGCCTGCTGGATTCAGGCTGGACTATAACATGAATCAGAGGGAAAGAGGGAACATCACCGTCCTTCTGGAAAACCTTGTGGAGAGAAGGACTCCAGCTGGACTGCAGAGAAGGAATAGTATTATGGAAAAGGTGAAGAGAAGACTTTCCAGGGCAGGTCAGAGCAACTCCAGAATTGCCTTTGTCCAATTGGGTCAAAACTCAGTAGTGAGTTATGTAACAAAAGGGTTCACATCCCTATCTTTTTTTTTTTAAGATGCTATAGAAAAGAAAAAAATGTATAAAAGAAAAGGAACAGAGTGTATTATATGGGTTATAGTTTTTTTTCTTTTTCTGGAGAATTTATTCAGAAATAGTATGGTACAGTGAAACCAGTGGAGCTTGTAAAATGCCTATTGGGCTTCGAAGCAGTTTCAGTCTAAATCCTGTCCCTTGGTATTTGTGTGACTTTGCAGAGACCACTTTCTATGGGTCACTCTTAATGTCATCTGGATAATGGGGTCATTTCACATATTTTAAGGGATTGTTACGGAAATCCATCAAGATAAAACTTTTAAGTGCCTAAAAAAGACTGTGGATTCATAGTGCATAACCAGTAAATGCTCTTGTTCCTTATGGAGATGTTCTGATGATTTAATGATACACGGCTTCCATGCAGTATTTCAGTGCACTGGAATCACCCAGTACATAAATATACTTGATACCACCTTGATGTTACTTGAAGTCATTTTAAAAACTTTTATTTTACAATCAGAAATAATCTACTCTAAATATGATCGTGTTTTATTTACTTTAAGAATTCATTAATCATTTTATTCTTATGCTTATCCACTCATTCCATATTTTTAAGCATTTGCAGCATGCTAAGTAATTTCTATAATGTCCACACTAGGATATAAAGGTTGAAATAGCTAACAATCTAATTCAGTGGTAAAGCCGCAAATAAATAAAACACTGTCTAGAATACAAGGTGCTACATGCTCTTCTAGTAGTATTATGTGTTAATATAGAAATAAATAAAAGAGCAATTCTGGCCATTTGTAGTGTTTTAACATTTGAGCTAAGTCATGAAAGATGAGTAAGAGATAAGCTTTGGCTTCATTGGTGATAAACCTGGGCAGTCACACAGTACCTTATAAGAACTCTGTGTGTGGCTTAATGTTCTGCTATCACTGTGTTGAAATCTTTAGCAATTTTATCTTTTAACTTGTGTTTTGTAAGTGAAGTCTAATGGGACATTGGAGAATGTGTCTGAGCAGAGGAGATACGTATAGTATATGTGTTCACTGTTCCTCGCCTCCTCCCACATACAGAATTGGCGATGCTTGATGAATACAGAATTCCTGTAGACCCATGGTTCATGGGAGCTCAAGAAGACTCAAAGGAGCGCATATTAAACAGATCATGTGTATGAATCAATAAGGGGAGGTACTGACAGCTCCCAGAGGCCATGTTTTTCCATTGGAACCAGAACTTGCTTCAAACATGGAAAGAAGGCAAATGGCAAAATTTGAATGACAAAGATACCCTATCATATTCTTTTTTAGTCACTTTACTTCCTTTTATCAGCTAATCACTTATGATGAAATGAAAATAAAGAAGGAAAGGGAAAGATAGGGCAACATATAGTTTTTCCTTTTTGTTCTTACTCATCAGCAAATTGAAGGTAGAGTATTGGTAGAGTGTGTGTGAAATAAAAAGATTATGCAGAGCAAAAGAAACAATCGACAAAATGAAAAATACAACCTACAGAATGGGAAAAAAATTTTGCAAATCATGTTTCTGATAAACAGTTAATATCCAAAATAAAGAAAGAACTCATACAACCCAACAGCAAAAACAAACAAACAAACCAAAACAAATAAAGAAACAAAAGCAATTAAAAATGACCAAAGGACCTGAATAGACATTGCTCCAAAGAAGATACACAAATGGCCAACAGGTACCTGGAAAGGTATTTAACATCTGTAGTCATCAAGAAAAGCAAATCAAAGGCACAGTGAGATACCATTTCACACCTGTTTCAACAGCCATCACGGAAAGGTAAGAGATAACACCTGTTGGCAAGGATGTAGAGAAAAAGGGAACCCTTGTGCACTGTTGGTGGGAATGTAAATTGGTGCAGTTACTATGAAAATAGTATGGATAGTCCTCAAAAAATTAATAATAGAACTACCATATCATCTAGTAGTTTCACTTCTGGCAATATGTCTAAAATAAATGAAAACACTGTGTCAAAGGGATGCCTGCAGCCCATGTTCATAGCGGCATATTCACAATAGCCAAGACGTGGAAACAAACTGAGAGTACACCAATGGATGAAGAGTTGTGATGGAGAAAGTAGATTGGATGAAGGTGGTCAAAAGGTACAAACTTCCAGTTGTAAGATAAGTAAGTACTGGGGATGTAACTGTAATGAACAGCATAACTAGAGTTAACTAAAAGAGTAAATCCTCAGTTCTCATTACAAGGAAAAAACATATTTTTTATATCTATATGAAATGTAGTAAACTTACTGTAGTAATCATTTCACAATATATCTAAGTCAAGTCATTATTTTGTACACATTAAACTTATACAGTGCTGTATGTAAATTATATCTCAATAAAACTGGGAAGAAAAGAGACAGATGAGATCATTGTGTGTATCATTTTCACTGTTCTTACAAGAGTTAATTACATATGAATGTAGGAGAAACCAAATACAAATGGTGCAAGCTCAGTGATTCCACATGCAAATAAAATGCTTTTAACCTGGCATTTTAAAACAGTATATTTGCATCTAAAACTGGCATTGAACAATATAAAGATAAACAATAAAATTCATGCTGACAATGTAAAATATCTTTTCTTAACACATTAAATAGCAATTTAAAAACAAAAAAATATGTTAAGTGCTGCAAGAGACTGCAGAAGAAAGGAAAGTTTTATATTTTAATGCCTTATAACTATAGTTTTTTCCTGCTTTTTGAACAAGGGGCCTCATATTTTCACTTTTTACTGGGCCTACGATTTACATAACCAGACTTGATAAGGAAATACATTGAACAATTTTCCACAACACAGGTTTTGAAGAGAAGTAGGACATGAAATATATAAAAGTCATGCTTTCAGGAAGAGACCACGGAGGTGGAGCATGGAATGCTGAGACTGCCCTAAATTGACGTCATATACTTACCGTTTCTGCTCAGGACTCCCAAGCTATTGAAGAATTAAACATCAATGTCAGCTGTCAGTAAAAGTTTATAATACTCAACCTGAGAAAGATCTCTTAGAATTCCAGTGATTCCTATGGGAGAAAGTAAAAGGCATGTGGCCATATTGTCATGGAATTTTAATGCCATCTCTGTATTAAGGATGTTAATAAATAAACAAACAGGAGAAGTTCCCAGATCTCAAGCTGATTCATGATAATTTAGACAAATGAAGAAGTGCATGACAAAAGACAGATGTGAAAAAAGAGGATGTGGAAAGAGTTTAACTTGTACTTTAAGCTCCTTTTCCTGAGTCAAAGCAGCAAACTTGAACTTCTCTAACACAAAAGTTCTCTTCAGTGGTCTTTACAATGGTGCATACTGAAATAGGAAGTCATGTATTTGGAAATCAGTCCACACCAAAGCAAGTTAATGATTATCCAACCTTGAGGGTTATAAATCAAATCACTTTTAATTAAACAAAACTAATGATGTCAAGACAAAAAGACGACAGTGTATTTTTAAGGCAAATTATGAAGGAGTGTCATATATTAAGACTTAACTGTCAATTTAGAAGTGCTATTGTGTTCAGATCTTTCCAAGAAAAGGCAATCTATTCTAAACTGGTAAAAAACATTGATGATTAAATTAAACTCTCCCCTGAGAAGCAAAGCGGAGGACCATCACCATCCAGCTGTGCAGTGGGCAAAGAATTTTAAAAGTATTTTTCTACACAGTAGGTCTTAGCATAGTATCCCCTCACAGACAGATGTAAATACACTACACAAATACGTTTTTGTGATTGATTTTGCTTGAAATGTGTTGAAGAAAACAAACGAACCAATATTTAGCATTTATTGAGAGCTCCTTGTATGCTAAAACACTGTGCTATATATCTAACATGTATGATATTATTTAATACTCATAAAACCAATCAAGTTTTAAGATACTATTATCATATCCATACATGTAAGAGAGACTAAAGGTAATAGAGATTGCCCAATTTGCCTGTTGTTCATAGAAGTTTGGCAATAAATTATTAACTCCCTCTCCGGAGCCCCTAACCTCCTGGTCTACTCACAACAAATGCTGTAATTCCTTTCTCAGTTTAAAATATCTGTGAATATATTATTTACAAGCAAGAAGATGGCTTATTGGTGTGAGAATTATAAAGTATAAATTTATTGTCTTAGAATTCCGTAGCAGTTCACTTGCATAAATTGTTAAGATACTGAGAGTAAGCTAACAATTAAAGCATATGTTGGGAATAGTGCAGGGAAGGTTATAAGAGTTCTGGAAAAGAAACTTACCTGAAATACCAAGTTAAACAATAATGAAATCACTAAGGGAGGAAGCCCTAAGCACAGAGGGCTATTGTGAAACCCTCAGAATCCAGGCAGTGGTAAACTGCCCCTACTGCAGGTGAGGATTTCCAGGTTACTAGCTCAGTTCTTGTGTCAGGCCACCCCAGAGAGAGGAATGTCACAGATGGCACCTTCTAGGCAAGAGGAGAGACAAACTCAGGTGTGTTCACTTACATGCTCAAAGAGTTTGGACTCGCCAAATCATACCATGTGGGATCATTTGTCCTTCAAACTAGGAATCAAAAGGAACAGTCTCAAAATGGTCTTTCTCTCCTTCTCTCTTTATTTTATCCTTAGTTTCTTGTAAAATACAGATTTGCTTTAAAAAATGTTTTTAAAAAGAAACCATGTTTCTAAACATTGTATCTTTCGAGGTTTGTTTCCTGTTTTAAAAAAATCATTTTGCCCCTTCCAAAACTACCAAAAAAAATGCAAATGGCCCCCTTATGTTTATCCAGTACTTTTTGACCTCATTTTTTTAAATTTAAGTATATTTACATCTGGAGTTTATTTTGATCTTAGGACAAGAGTAGGGATTCAGCATTATTTTTCCTCTGAAATAGCTAATTGTCACAAAATGATTTATTGGATGTATCTTTTCCCCATAGATTTTAAGTGGCAGTTTTACATTCTATCCAATCTCTGTATGATTCTGGATCTATTTCTGGAACTTTTGATTCTGTTCCATAGGTTATAATCTATTCCTGGCTGGTAGCATGCTGCTTTTGTTATTGTGGTTTTATTACTTATTTAAATATCAAGGAGAACTAATCCTTTATCTTCAGACAGGAATATTGTGAAGAACAGAAGTCTTTTTACAAGATTGCTTTTTGCATTTGAACTTTATAACCAACTTTCTCTGATTCTTAAAAATCCTGACACATTTCATTTTATGCTGATGTTCATTACATCAAAATTTAAGAAGCTCTTCAGCTTAGGTTTCTGTTTATGTATCCCGATTGTGAAGAAATTACATTATATATTTGTTTTAAAGTTTTATTATTCTCTATTTAAATAGGCATGAAAATCCCCTCCCCTCCATGGAAAAGACACACTTTCTTTTACATAGGATTAAATATATGTGAGTTGTTTGAGGAGACCAGGCATGGAAGTGACATGAAACAATCCGGGTAAGAAGGAACTCAGTTTAGAGCAGCCCACGTCCTGTTTTGTGGTCAGTCTTCCATACCTCTTCCCATTCCTAAGCAGTGAATAAGGAAGAACAACTGAGGTTTTTTTGATTCATTTCAAGTAGCTGATTTCTGTCATGAGAATGAAGGTCATTATAAATGGAAGTCTAGAACTAAATGCATATGTGTAATACGTGCATGCATCAGAGGATTTGAGATCTATGGTACCTGGCTCAAAGGGTGGCATTTACAGTCTCCATCCACCCTCAAAATTGGGCTTAACCAGGAATACAGGAATTGTAGTAACTTTGGTATTGTCAAGAGTCACAAAAGACAGGAATAACCTAAGAGCGATAAATTAAAAGTTAAGAGCCCAGGGAGCTTATTATGCTCACATGTTTGTACTTATATATATAAAAAAACAATGTTATGTTGTTTAAAAAAATATATGAATGTACATTATTATATTACATTTAAATGATACCTTTTCTTTGCTATGTAAAATAATGCCATAGACTCCAGATGGAGCATTTGTCTAGTTTACAACTTTCCCTTTTTTAATGCTCCCATTACTCAAAGACAGAATGCATGGATTACCATGATAGAGCCAGGATCCAACCTAGGCCAATCAGAGTCCTTTCCTAGGGATTTTGAGCTTAGAGTAGAGAGAAAAAACAGTCTCTCTGGGTGATTTTATATATAATACATGATCTCATAATACTGGGACCCCTTTATACCCACCACATGAACCCCAGAAAGAGTACATGCTAATTTGCCCATAAAGACATGTGAAACAGAAACAGAAAGAAGCCAGGAAGTAGTGAGGAGAACCCGATAGCTTCTGAAGTCCCTAGTCTCAATAACATTTTGAGGTCCAGCTAAATTCATCTAGCGCTCAATGAGAAGTATCTGTTGTTTCACTGTGCCCCCCTCTCTCTTTTATTTGGCTTAAACTAGCTATGACTTACAATCAAATTAGCCCTAGATAAATGCAGGTCATATTTAGATTAATAGCCTTTCACCTCAGTAAAAATCCCAAACCTATAATTTAGGCAACTTTGCCTAACTTCTCTAATTATTTGAGCATAATTAACAGTAGAAATAGAATTAAAAACCTACCTCAAAAATTACAGATGATGTATATGCCATTTAATACACAATAAAGGAGTCATGGATATCCAATGGGGAAAAGAAAGCCTCTTCAAAAAGTGGTGTTGGAAAACTGGACAGCTATATGTAAGAGAATGAAACTGGATTATTGTTTAACCCCTTACACAAAAGTAAACTCAAAATGCATCAAAGACCTAATGCAAGTCATGAAACCATAAAACTCATAGAAGAAAACATAGGCAAAAATCTCTTGAATATAAACATGAGCAACTTCTTCCTGAACTCATCTCCTCAAGCAAGGGAAACAAAAGCAAAGGTGAACAAATGGGATTACATCAAACTAAAAAGCTTCTGTACAGCAAAGAACACCATCAGCAGAACAAAAAGGCATCCTACAGTAAGGGAGAATATATTTGTAAACGACATATCCAACAAGGGGTTAACATCCAAAATATATAAAGAACTCACACACCTCAATGCCCAAAAAGCAAATAACCTGATTAAAAAATGGGTGGAGGATATGAACAGACACTTCTCCAAAGAAGAAATTCAGATGGCCAACAGACACATGAAAAGATGCTCCACATCACTTATTATCAGGGAAATGCAAATTAAAACCACAATGAGATACCACCTCACACCAGTGAGGATGGCCAACAGCCAAAAGACAAGAAACAACAAATGCTGGCAAAGATGCAGAGAAAGGGAAACCCTCCTACACTGCTGGTGGGAATGTAAATTAGTTCAACCATTGTGGAAAGCAACATGGAGGTTCCTCAAAAAACTAAAAAGAGAAATACCATTTGACCCAGTAACTCCACTCTTAGAAATTTACCCAAAGACATCAAGACACCTGATTCAAAAAGACATATGCACCCCTATGTTTATCACAGCACTATTCACAATAGCCAAGATATGGAAGCAACCTAAGTGTTCATCAATAGATGAATGGATAAAGAAGATGTGGAACATATATACAATGGAATATTATTCAGCCATAAGAAGAAAACAAATCCTACCATTTGCAACAAAATGCATGGAGCTAGAGGGTATTATGCTCAGTGAAATAAGCCAGGCAGAGAAAGACAAGTGCCAAATGATTTCCTTCATTTGTGAAGTATAACATCAAAGTGAAACTGAAGAAACAACACAGCAGCAGCCTCACAGACTCCAATGAGGGCCTAGCAGTTACCAAAGGGAAGGGTTTGGGGAGGGAAGGAGAAGGGGATTAATGGTCACTATAGTTGACCCTTATAGTCACGATATGTGTAGGTCATGGGGAAGGCAGTACAGCATGGAGAAGACAAGTAATGACTCTATAGTATCTTACTATGCTGATGGACAGTGATTGCAGTGGGGTGGCGGGGAACTTGAAAATATGGGTGAATGTTGAAACCACAATGTTGTTCATGTGAAACCTTCATAAGATTGGATATCAATGATACTTGAATTTTTTAAAATTACAGATGATTGTAGACTACTATTGTATATTCAGGCAGGCTCCTACAAACTTTCGAGAGCCAAGTGCTAACTTTAAAAAATATTTACCATTTGGTTGTTTATCCTGATAATAGTTAGAAATTGACCATGGTGGGAGTATTTACACCACAAAAATTGGCAAATGCTAGTTCAACAGTTGGGGTTTTCTTAAGGGGGTTTATCAGCACAACACTGATTATAATATTGGATGTAAAGTGCTTGACACCCTGCCTGGCTCATCATAAGCATTCAATAAAGTATTAAAGAAAGTAAGTTGAAAATTTTCTGGAAAGGATTCATCATTCTAGATGTCATTCAGAACATCTATGATTCATGGGAAAAGATCAAAATATCAACATTAACAGGAGTTTGGAAGAAGTGATATCAGCCCTCATGGATGACTTTGAGGAATTCAAGACTTCAGTGGAGGAAGTAACTGCAGATGTGGTGGAAATACAAGAAAACTAGAACTAGAAGCAGAGCCTGAAGATGTGACTGGATTGCTGCAACTTCATGGTAAGACTTGGTAAAATTTTCTTGTGGATGAGCAAATAAAATGGTTTCACGAGATGGAATCTACTCCTAGTGAAAATTGTTGAAATGGTAGTAGCGGATATAGAATAAAACAGAAACGTAGTTGACAAAGCAACAGCAGGGTTTGAGAGGATTAATTTCAATTTAGAGAAAAGTTCTACAGTGGGTAAAATGCTATCAAACATTGGGCTCTCACTTTGGAACTGCTGCGTCGGTAACAGGTGTGAGCCCGAGCTCGAGCTTGAAATAAACGACCCTTGTGTGTTTGCATCGGAATCAGCTCCTTGGTGGTTTTTCGGGGACTCGCGACTTGGGCACAACACTAGAACTGAATCTGCAGTATCTCCAAGGTCTGCCTGTACCAGGTGTCATTAGCAAATACAGAAACCATATTCATCATAGTTTATTCAAATTGCAAAGAAAGCCGTTAGTTTAGGTCTTCCAGGAAGCAGACACCAATAAATATGCAAGTACTCTATTAGGGAAAATATCTGCAGAAGGAAATTAGACAACACTGGGAGAGACATCAGACTGACACAAGTGGACTGGAGTGAGGAGAAAGACAGAAAAATTTGGATGGAAGCATGCTAGACAGCCAGGTCTTCCAAGGAAGCTTTGATAAAGCCTTTAGAAGGATACTTAAGGCAAAGTTAGGCCCAGAACATTCCTGTTTCTCCCAAGATTAGGTCTCCCTTAATATCCCTGCAGTGGTGCCATTGGCTAGCAGCAGCCCAAAGAAGGATTGGCCTCAGACAATTGCAGGACCAAGGTTGGAGCTCAGCAGCTGTGGGACCAGTGCTCACCGACTCCCTCTGTATTTGGAAGTCAGCCAGGTGCATACCTATAGTTGACACAAAGAGTAACCAAACGGTTCACATATGTTAGCTTTGAATATCCTGCAGCTATTCTCAACTTTAGTGTGCTTAAGAATAAACAACGGTAGTAATTAAATACCAGATTCTAGGGTCACTGGCCATTAATCTGAATTTTTAATATACATCTCAGATAATTCTGATATAATGGACTAAGACAAAAACAACATTTTTTGAGGATTTTCTTTCCTTAAAATTGTAAGTTATTTTAATCACTTTCCCTCCTTAGGTAGGATATAACCGTAAAACAGTAAGATTCATTGTTGGGAGTCATTCAGGGAAACAAAACGACAGTAAAACCCGGCACATTATGAGGAGTCACTGTGTCCTTATGGCCTGAGTATGTTTTCCGTCTGTGGCCCACCACATTTATTCTGACCAGGTGTTCATTTTGTGTATCACTGGATGGCATTCCCAGTGCACTTCATGTCACCTTTTTTAATAGATTTCTTCTTTCTTTTCAGTTTTCTCATTTTTTACACTTTTATTGTTTTGATACCATTGATTTTGCCCACATCTCTAGTGCTTCCCTCTTATTTTCTATTATCAAAGCTACCTTTCTAATACAATTGTTTACCAAAATAATAATAATAATTCTTGCAATCATCTCATTAGTGGTCTTCTGATTTTAAGGATTTTTGTTCCATTTTATCTCAAAGAAGAGCTTTCTTAATATCTAAACTGAATCACTTTGATCTTCTACTTAATATCTTTGCCTGTTAAACAAAAAGGTGAAATTCTACACTGATATGCTAGGTCCCTTATATTATGGTTCAACATTACTATACAAACTATTTATATAATAATGGTTAATATGGTCTATAGTCAAACAAAGTTGAGTAATGACGGGTTGAATAAAAGTTAACAGCTTGATTTACTTAAGGCCTCAGCCCCTTTAATATGCTACTGTGCAAGTGAGTGTTAGGAAGTAAACATGCAATATGGCACAGTTCAAGATCAGTGGTCTGTAGCAAACACTTTTGTGACAGTCAATCTGACCTTATTTTCTGATATTTGCCACAGGAACCAAGTCTCCAGACGCACCATCTCTGCTCACGAGTTCATTTTGGTGCCTAAGTCTTTGCTAGGCTCTTCCTTTATTCTGCTTTAATATATATATTTTTAAATACAAGATTGCCTTAATTTAGGATGTGACCTGATGGCTGACCATAGACAGTCTCTCTTTTTCTATTGCTGGGCTCATTAACTTTGAAAAGCTTTTTAAAGATTACCAGCCAACAATGACATTGACTTGATTCTTACTGACCATTTTATAGTCAATGAATATTGCCTCTTGATTATGTTACATTTAACAATTTCTCCAATTTGTTCTTTCAGTTAATTCTTATCTCCCCTAGAAGACTATGCATATTGCAAGAACAGGTTCGTAATTAATTTATGTTCTCTATAGTACTAAGCAGAACGTGATGTGCTTCATGGAGTTGCTGAATTGAAAAGTAGTTGTGAGGGGCGGGGCTTAGGAAGTTTCAGGAATCAGAAATGTAAGGAAGGAAACTCAGAGGCTGAGCACATAGGACGTGAAATCTAGCTAAGTGGAAAGAATTACAACAGAACAATGAGTCCAAAATGTGAAATGGTTCCCTTGAATGTATTCTTAATGTTGTTATTTGGCTAGCCTCACTTTGCATTGCATTGTGAAGTCTTTCACTGTTCATGAGCATTCACTAATTTCAACAGTTGGAAAATAGGCTTTTCTCTATGAGAGCCCAAAATATCTCAAGCCAATGGAGCACCCCAAGTACCAAAGCCTATCACAACTTGATTTCTCTCAGACTGATGGTCTCTGTCTTTCTATATGCTCATAAACACATAGTTTGTGTTTCTAGTAGTATCATAAAGAGATACACTCTCCCTCCATTTATAGTAGTTGTGAAATATTGTGCCCAGGGATGTGCAGGGGCTGGAGGAAGAGGGCTGAGATAAATTAAGAGTTTTTAAATTGAGAAGTTATATGTGAAAGAAAAAGACTAACATATACTTGACTGAATGTATTTATTTTGAAAATGGAAAAAAGAAATTATTACAACTTCAGTGTGTTTTCCCCATAATAGCCCAGCTGATAGCACCAGCGCTATGTGATAAGAGCCACAAAGAAAGGTCAGGCAAAAGTCACAGAATGGCTTGGATGTGAAGAGGTCTGTATAAGTGACAGCTCTAAAAACAGTGAAGGGTCAATTTTGTGCACTTCAACTCATTTGATTTGAGAGGCTAACTCTTTGCTAAGGAGACTGATAGATAACCTTCAAAATGTTTCCTCTAAAAAAAAACAAGAGACCTTTGATGCATGAATTAGAAGAAGCTATCTGGAAAAAGCTCACGTAAGCTGTAAGTAAAATGTTATGAATGGGAAGAGGTTAAGAATGTAGTAATTGACAGGGAACTGAGTCTCCTCTGGACCCCTCCTGTAAATGAAATAAGGACGGGAGTGGAGAGAAAGGGGAGCATTGACCTTTTTCAACAGAAGATAGCCTTGCATAAAAGTGAAATGTGGTTTTATTGAAACTGTTCTTGTAATCATCCAGTTATTTTCTTATAGAATTCTTATAAACAATTGAAGCCTTAATTGAATAGGTTGAATTAGAACTTTTACATTATATTTACATGCCTACAAAACAGTCATGTGTATCACGTTCTAAGACAGTCGATGGTATTCTACTGCATACAGGTATTTTTGTTTATGAAGACAGAGAGGGAGACAGAGTGAGCTCATATAATAGAAAGCAGAAATAAAAGAACCTGGGGAATGAACTATAATAAATTACTTAGTATCTTAAAATTATGGTATTTAGGGTATAATAGACTCTTTTAATAGGTATCAGGCTATGAAATGGAGCCCTTTGTTACTGTCTTTTTTTAATTCACACAAAGTATCAAGGAGTCTGGATATCATGAGATGCACGTCCAAGGGTCTCAGCAATGTTCTGACCTCAACAGTACTGCGTTTGGCTGGAGGGAGAGGGTGGATATTTATGCCTTATATTTTTCTTAAGGAGAACCAAACCTGTCAAAATCTTTAAACAGACCCAATATCCTATTCTTCCTCTGGACCCTCCATAATGCCTCTCAATGTCCCAGGTTCCGGTTTGTTCAGGACTCAAAGGAACTTACCATGGGGGCTGACTTTGGTCCTTAGATGATGTTGCGTTGCCTCAACCTATGCAGCAGTTGTCTCTCAATTCCCTGGCACTTTGAGAAGCAGTCAAGACTTCTGAAATGTTGCATATATATATACTACTAATAATAGCTAACACTTACGGTTCACTTACTACGTGCCAAGCTCTTTACATGTAACAAATCTGTAAAGCTTCAACAATACAGTGCAGTAAATCCCATGATAACAATTATGCTTCAGTTAGATAAAGTGGTCAAAGAGCTTGCAAAACTTGGTCAGGTTCTTATCGCTAGGCAGGGAAAGAGGCAGTTTTTGAACCTGTGTGTGTTCTTTGCTCTTAACCACTGTGACAGACAGCCTCATAGATGAAGTGGCATATACAGATTTCAACTATGACTTTCACCTATTTCTTGAAATATGCCTCCCATTACGCTTTCAAAGGAAAAGTTTTCTGTATCAAAAATAGTTTATATGTGGCTTCTCCACACGTGTAATTAGTGGAACACAGTTTAACGCCCTCAGTACCCATTACACCCATAGCTGCCTTCGGAGCTGTGTCCTCTTCTGAACAGCATCCAAAAATCGTTGATCCATTGATCTACCATTGTTTGCATCATAATAAGCAATAATTAAAGATTCTGTAGAGGGGTAGGTGCGGTTTTGGGGGATAGGAGATAACTCCCTCTGTGAAGGAAAACAGAAGGTGAGAGGCATTAGTTTGAAGGCTGTCAATGTAAATCAGGGATTAAGTGATGAAAGTCTGCACTACAGTTGTTAGGAGAAAAAAGAAAAAGAAATAACAGGTATGAGAGCTTTCATGAAGGAAATATTAGACTATTTTTCACAAGTCTATGACCCACATAAATTATGCCTGATTTCCACACCAATTACATGTCAAGAAATTAATGGTGACATTCGTAACTCAACTTTTGGAATACAATGGTGAAAATCCAGGTGAGTTCACTTTCTCCTCTCCCCTTGATCAATTCCTGGTTTGAAGCCTGCTCTATCCCCTAGCTCTGGTAATCTCTCCAAGAATCCCTGTCATAAATCTACTGTTAAATCATTTTAAAATAGTTGAGCCAAGTATGATGAAAGAGGTCATATTGTGTAAATCACTCAAAGACCTAGCTTCAACTCTTTTCCCCAGTTGTCTAATTTTTTTGTTTTTTGAGAAGCCCTGGGGAAAGCAATTTGAAGGAGACCTTCATATTTATCTGCAAGAATATATTAAAGCATATTAATTCAGTCCTTGGGTGTCCCCTTTTCCTAAATGATGAGCCAGAGCGAGGTCATGTCTGTATTTAGGAAAGCTGAATATATTCTGACCTCACTCATCATCCACCAATTCCTTCTACAGCCCAGGAACTATCATCTCTATGCTGCTACTGGCTCTTTGTCAGCCTCAGGTATGGTGTGTCTGCCAAGGATCATCTTCTTCACTTGCATTCAGCTGCTGTCCTGCTGTCTCTGTTCACAGTGTGAACCAGGGCTGACTGCTGCAGTCACTGGCATGACAGCCAGCTGGCCTCTGCCGCTCTCACTGATACAAGCGTCTCTCATGTTTCCTCCTATTCATAAAACCAAGCACTTTTATAGGGCTGCTGTTTGTTTGTTTCTTTAGTTGTGGATTTGGGGTTTTGGCTCTAGTATCGCAAATCTATTACAAAGACTGTTCCTCTTACAACAAACAACCTACTTTTTAAGATAAGTTATAAGACCTTATGTGATCCTGCCAGCGCTTAGCTTGCCAACACCATCCAGTTACAATGAAGGGCTGGCTATTCTGACGAGTCCCAATGGTCTTGCTCACCTCTGGGATTCAGTGTGTCTATTTCTCTAGACAGAATTTTTTTTCCTTCCATTCTCTTTGGTTCCTTAACTTCCCAGGCTTCATTGTGTCCTAATGTCGATACTGCTTCCTCTAACAAGGTGTACCTACCTGATGTCAATACTGCTTCTGCTAACAAGGTGTACCTACCTGATGTCAATACTGCTTCCTCTAACAAGGTGTACCTACCTGATGTCAATACTGCTTCCTCTAACAAGGTGTACCTACCTGATCACCAAGATTTTGATTCTTGCCCTTCCAGTTTCATAGAAATCTCTACTTATAGGCAGTATAGAGCTTTACAACTTTGAGCCAAGAGTTTCATAGACCTGAGCTGAAGTCTAAATATTATCACTCTCTAGCCATAGAAACTTGGAAGGCTACTTTATATCTCTGAGATTTATTTTCTGTATATTTGGAAGGAAGGTCCTTACATAATAGATATAGGGAAAGGGTTAACTGGAATACAGATTTAAAAACTATGCACTATTCCTAGAGTTGTCATTTTCAAGTAGCAGTCTGTAACTTTTTAATGAACATAGGGAAACTTAATGCGGTCTGGCAATAAACTTCAGTTCCTTCCAGCACAACCTCTCTGCTGAGTCACAGCTCCTGGGTGCTGAGACATACATAGTCCAAATCCTGCATCTCTGATTACTCAAGGCCTCACTCCTAAGGTGGGACCTTTGTCAACACAACCCAAACACGTTCAGAGAACTAAACGCCATGTTTTTAGGGTGGAATGAAGGCCTGCCACCTGATTAGTTTCACATTTACATAGCATTGTCTTTATTATAATAGGACCTCTCACCATCCCCCACTTCACTAACACAGAGGGCATTTGGAATACATAGGTATTCTTTCAGTGTGTATCTGACTTCCACTGTCTTTCTTGCCTCTAGGAATAGAGAAACCCAACTCATGACTTGTCCTGGTGGCCTGTGTTTTCTGTGTGGTTGTCTACAGAATTCTACCTCCCCTTTTGGTCCAAAGATAAAAAAAAAAATAACACTGAGAAACTGAGAAATTTCCAAAATGTTATTTCGACTGAAAACTGGGTAAAATAACATATCCGTTTCTAGCAGAAATCTGTTCCCTCCCTGTATTCTAATGTCATTAGATGAAGAAGGTTTTCTGCTACCTGAAGACCTGATACAATGATTTGATATTGATGAGGTATTTGTTTTTCCTGAGGAAGGAAGCAATAATTCTTTTTTGTAGCTTTCTTTAGAGACTTTCAAAAACTAAGTTTGACATAAATGAGTTAATATTAGTGTAGAAAAGAATATTTCAAAATGCTACCAATTCTAACCAATTTTTTTTGACAGACCCTTTAGGGATGTTTTAAATCTAAGTATATTATTCTCTCTAAGGAATCAAAGTCACAAATAAACATCTGTTCTCTCTACCTTGGAAATAAATATTCCTTATATTTACTGACGCAACAAGCCTAATGTGAATTCATCTCAGTAAAAGATGTGAATTCATTCCCCTACAGCCCATCTGAGTAAGTTTAGTTCAAGAAAATGAATTAGACTTTATTTCCGTTCTAACACCCAACACCATCTGACAGGACAGATATTGTCAAAGGCTATTTGTAGTTAAATGCTTCCAGCATTTCTCTTTGTGCCATAATCTTTTCATGGGTACGTTATGAGTTTTTTAGCAGACACACTTTTTTAAAACAGAGATGCAGTGTTGTTATTTTGAATATGTGATAAAAAGAAATGTTACAAAAATATTGAAGGCACCTTGAGCTGACTGGTGGTAGAGACCATCCTGGTATCCCGCCCTGTAGCCTCACTGTGTTCTCAGACATGGCTTAGTTGTCAGTTGTACTAAACTTTGGGGACCTGTTATTCTAGACCACAATCCATGGACTTCCTTGACAAAACAACAGTACTGTGGCCCCACCAACAACAATAAATTCTGCTTGCAATAATGATACTGAAGAACACATTTCCAAAAAGAATTTTAAAGGCTTTAGACAAATACCACCCACAACACAGTAAAAATATTAAAATATATCCAGGGAAGTATATCAAAACCATGATTGTGGTTAATTCTGAAGCAATAAAGAGGCAACTGTTACAAAAAGAAATGCCATGTTGCTTAATTTCCTTTGTAAAAATTATTTAAAGAAAACATGATATTAACATTTGCTAACTGCAAGTAGTGTATAACAGATATTTATTCCCTGTAACTTTCTTCATTAAAGTTCCTATTAAAAATAAAAAAAAATATTTAGGAAATCTGCCTTATTTAAGGCTGAGTTACGTTCTCACTGTGCCTGTAATATGATGAATAACATACCCAGAAAAGCTTATGTGATAGTAAAAGCAACAGCAGTAACAACAGCAATAACTATGACCATATGTTAGTACATACAATTTAACAGGTCTCAAAGATTTTGCATACATTGTATCATTTAATTCAATATTGCTAGGTAATAACTTAGCACATCAGTCTTTATAAAAGCAGAAAGTTCCCCAGCTGGTGGCAGAAGCATCAGCTAAAGAGGTTAGAAGACAGAACTTAAGGCATCGTCACTGGTTTGAAGATGGAAGGGGCGCATGAGGAGGAGTGAGGAGGGTGGCCTCTCAGACCAGAAAGTGGTTCCCAAATGACAGCCAGCAAGAAGCAAGGACCATTGATTTGCCCACAAGGAAATGTATTATGCCTAGGACTTGAATGAACTTGGAAACAGATTCTTCCCTCAAATCTCCAGATAACATGATTCTGGCCTTGTGAGAACATAAACAGACTGCAGTCAGTACACCTGGTCTTGTGATCTACAGAACTGGGTGACATTAATAAGTATGGTTTTAAACTGCTAAGATTCTAGAAACTTGTAATAGCAACAACAGAATAGAGAATTTTTGTCTGGAGCCACCTAGCAGTCCCTTATATATGTAATTTCTCAAGTCTGTCTTTTGGTGCTCAAATTAAACTTCAGAAGTTATGCCTATCATCATCACAAATACAAATATTGCTGTGCACCATTATGACTACTGCAATGAAGACTATTGCTACTACTACTAGAAATAACAATGACAATAATTTCATATATTTGCTTACCATGTACCAGAACTGCTGAAGTCCCAGTTAGGAAGATTCTGATTTAATAGGGCTAAGATGATACTGTTACATAGTCAAGATTAAGAAACCAATAAGTTATTTATTATTATTGGCTTAACTATGATCCATTAAATTCATACGTTCAAGCCCTGACTTCCAGTACCTCAGAAAGTGACTGTATATGGCAATAGGGCATTTAAAGAGGTAATTGACTTCAATTAGGTCACTGGGGTGGGCCCTAATTCAGTGTGACAGTGTTCTTATAAGAAGAGGAAATTTTGACACACAGAGATGCATCAGGGATGCACATGCACAAAGAACAGACCACCTGGGACAAGCCAAGGAAGAAAGCCATGGAGAAAGGCCTCAGCAGAAACCAAGCCTGTCAACACCTTGATGTTGGGCTTTCAGCTCCAAAGCTGTGAGAAAAGAAAGTTTTGTTGTTTAAACCACCTACTCTGTTGTATTTTGTTATAGGAGCCCTAGCAAACCAACACACATGCCATTTATTTATTTAAAAATTTTTTTTCGGGGGGTCCTCGTTTTATAGTGGGGGTAACAGAAGTTCAGAAAAGTTGAATTTCCTAAGGTTGCAACTCTCAGTATTAGTATTGGAATTTGGATTCATACTTGGTTTGCTTTGCCTTCAGAACCAAGCAACATTATCTCCCCCTTCTTTGTTCATCACAATCCAAATTTCCTACTGAAAACGCATTGATTGTAATTTCTGCAGATGAATCAAAATGCCTTGCCCCATCACCCTCCTAACATGCACAGGAAATTTATATATATAATCTTTTGAGTATTTTGTAGAACTTAGTGAGTTCTTCAATCAATTCTTAAGTCCTTACCTGTATATATGTTTTTAATCCTTTTTTAAGTCCAGGAACAAAATTTAATTGTAAAATTTCCAAGATTGACAAGCACAGAAAGGCAATATTTTATGCATTAGTTGGGGGAATCATAATAAATTCTCTTGAGTCATTTTATTTTGGAAATTCAATCTAGTCATGTCTCATATGAAATAATCAAAATAGAGTGGAAACTATGAAAAATAATCAGAATGATTTTTTTCTAAAATAGTTAATGTAAAAAATGTAAAGCTGAGTTATATATAACTAAGGAAAAAGGTTAAGACAGCTGAACGAAAATCATTCTATGAGATGAGAACTTCATTTAAAAATTTTTAGAAATTATTTGAAAAAGATCGTTTGAGAAGCTCCATGTCTATAATTCCATTTTATTATCATGATATTCTAGATTTTATCAGAAAAGTTTTCGTTGGGCATACTACCATATTTAACTAAAATGTTATTTTAAATTATAAATATTATAATCATTGTTAACATTAATGACAAACTTTTTAATATTACATGTAAAAACACAAGTCCTTTTTTCAATCAGCTTTTTAATAACTAGTTATTGATAATATTTGCATCATTACAAGTTTATTTTCAAGGTCTGTGATTAGAGTTCCTTTGAAATAAGTGATGACAAATATAGGAAAATCTGAGATTGGAGGTGAGTCAACAAAGAACAAATGTCAAGAAAGAACAGGATTTTAGCAACAAATTGCTAAAAGGAAAATGCTTCCCAAGTTCATTAACAAGTAAATTGAAAAGAGTGAAAATGACCTGATTTCATGTAAAAAATAGCGACATTTAGTCCTTGCTAATGCAAACAAATGGTTCATTTAGAGAGAATCTGCTACTCATTTTAAGGAGCAGCCTCTTGATACCACCAACTATTGAACATGAGGCATTATTATGAAGCCAATTCTTAAATGCAGTCTGTTTACATAAGACAGCCACGTTCATTGCATTTTCGTCACTAAATATAGCTATATTTGACTCTAGGATCTTTGTCTATTACATATGATTAAATAATACAGTGACTAAAATACACAGTCTAGCTAACGTCAAGATAATCCCATTATTACCTAATGCCTGCAATGTGTCCATGTTTGCAAACTGAAATAAGTATTCCAAAAATTAAAGGTAGTAGTATTTGAAACAGTGTTTACAGTACATGTAAAATACACCAGTAAGAGAAGAAAAACATATTACAAAGAGTATTCCTCAATTGTAGGCTGCCATAAAATACTATTTTGAGGGGGAAGTATGTCTATTCACTTTCTTCCCTTTTTGCCTTCTTTAGGCCATTTTCGGCTTTACAGAATCACTTTATCTAAGAGAACCATAAGCATCATTTTAAATCAATCTTTTCAAGGATTCACCACATAAAAAATAAATGAGGAAACTTCAGAGAGAATACAATCATGAAATATTAGAAATCTGGAGAATGTATCCATCAGGATTTACTTGGAGAAATATAATATATTGAATATTGTGGAAATGAGTGGTTTATTATAAGGAATGAAAGACTGAAATGGAGAACTGGAGGATCAGAGAAAAAGTTACTATGGGTAAAACTGCAATATTTCCAGAATCTCTCACCTAGCCTTAGTGCCTCTCCATATCAATAGGTTTTTCCTGTGGGTGGACAGAAGTAGTCCATCTCCATATCAATAGGTGATTACAAGGATAGGGGGAACTAGGGGTATATCTGGACCTGAATGGTTTGGTGGGGCCCCCTTTTACAGCCAGGTCATGAGACGTGGGCCAGCAGAAGTGGACAGCTGCTTGTGAGCAATAAACAGGTTTCTCCCACTTTATTTCTCCCTTTGACTGATTTCAGCTTCAAAGGTAATTTGCCCAGGGATGGGAACTTATTGCCCCCCCACCACCAGAGTTACTGTCTATCAGAATTGGTGCAGGTGGTTAAACTGGAGCTTACAGGGAAATGTGAAAAACTAAACAAGTTGAGCCATCGACTGTAAGACTGTGAAAGAGAAGATGTGTCAAGATCTAAGGGAAGTCGTTTTCTTAGAAAGTAGGACACATCTGAGTTGAGGATCTTGTATGGCAGGCCTGAAATCACTGTTGTCAACAGGACCAGTAATAGGGAAGACAAGCTGGAGGCAGAACAAAACAGAGTGAAGTGAAGCTGGGATGGGACCTGCCAGCCCCTCTGTATCTGCCCATCATTATGTCCAGCCACAATGACCTTCTGAGATGAATGGTTGCTATTTTACTCACTTTATTGTAGCTCACAAGCATACAGTAAAGGTATTTTGGAAAATGTAGTTCACAGCCATAATCAAGTTGACATAGTGCAATCCTTTACAGAAAAGGTAAAGATAATGTGTAGATTAGATTTTTTTTAATATATAGTCAAAGGCAATTCAGGAGTGTCCATAAATTATTTTAACAGTGAAACCAAAAATTATAGAAGATATATATATATATGTGAAATTTATATATATATGTATATGAATTCAACTGTAAATGAATGTGCCTTTTTCTTGGGAGATGTTCTAGATGTTTCCGCAGGTTATTCAAGTACAAAATGATTTAAACCATTTTTGCTAAACAATCCTTTCACAAATATGAAATCTAGCATTTGCCTAGTCTTGCATAACTGACTGGTGACAGAAGCAGTAATGTATTTAACATTTTATTTTTATTGTGTGTATGCAATGAAAGAACTAGGATTTTAAAATTAAAAGACAGCTATTTTTCTGTCCCCATGAAATAAACAATATAGGTAGACTGGTTGGAACACTAACATGTAAATTTCATAATGACAAAAATTTATAAATGTACATATATGTTTGTGTATAAAAATATACTTATTTATTATATACACGTGTGTGTATATAATAAATACATATCAAAGATAGCTAATATAAAATGTTTTACAGTTGTCAGGAACTGCAACAATATAGATGAACCTACAGGGCCTTATGCTAAGTGAAATAAGTCAGACAGTGAAAGACAAATACTATACGATCTCATTTATATGTGGATCTAGAAAAAAAAGTCAAACTCACGGGAAAAGGGATCAGACTCGTAGTTACCAGAGGCAGGGAGTGAGGGGAGTGGGACTTGAATGAAGGTTGTCAAAAGGGAGAAATTTTCAGTTATAAGATGAATAATGGGATATAATGTACAACATGATGATTATAATTTGCTATCTGTATATTTGAAAGTTGTTAAGTGAGTAGATCCTGAAAGTTCTCATCACAAGGAAAAAACACCTTTTTTTTCTTTTAATCTATATGAGATGATTGGTGTTAACCAAACTTATTGTAACCATTTCACAATACATGTAAGTCAAGTTGTACCATACAGCTTAAATTTATACAGTGCTATATATCAGTTATAGCCTAATAAAAGTGAAAGAAAAACAGACAAAAAAATAAGCTAATATATGGGGCCTGAAGTCTGCAGGAGTTTAAAAAAAAAGAAAAAGGAAATCAAATCTTACAGTGTGTAACAACTTGATGAATCTGTAGATATTATGCCAAGTGAAATAAGTCAATAGCAGAAGGACAAATGCTGCACTTAGACGATGTCTCTAAAACAGTTAATCTCATAGAATCATCATAGAATAGTGGTTGCCAGGATCTGGGGAATGGGGAAAATGGGAAGTTGCTGATCGATGGGCATAAAGTCTTAATTACAAGGGATGGATAATTTCTAGAGATCTCTTGTACAACATGGTCCTTATAGTTAGCAGACTGTACACTTAAAAATTTATTAATGAGTTATATCTCATGTTAATTGTTCTTAAATCACAATAAAACGTATTTATGGAAAAAATTTTATGGGCCTGTTTCATCTGGACAATGACATTTGAGGCAATGAGAGTAGTGTCTGCAAAGGATGTAGCAGAAAGAAGCACATTAAATTCATATATGTATATAAATTATATATATATGGCTAAAATTTAGCTCCAACATACATTCTAAGGGAGAATTGATAAGCTGAGAATTAGAGCAAGAATATCCCTCATTCTCTCATAGCCTACATCTTTCTGCCTATCACAACATACAGTTTAGAATATCTAAAGAAAGTTTAAATTGTGCAAGTAAACACTGCATGTATCATTTTATATGATACTCATAATAGTGTAGCAAAATAGGACAGTGGTAAAATGTTTGAACTCGGAAGTAGGACACACATGGTTTGAATCCTGGGTCCATGATAATAGTAGGTAAGAAGCATTAGACAATTTAAAATAAAGTTAGTTCTGCAGTGTTTTCCAGATTTTTATTATCTATGTACTTCAAATAGGTACATTAACTCCTTTAGGCCTCAGTATTTCCTTATGTAAAATGAGGATTATAAAACATGATTTCTTTAATAAAGTATCTGTAGCAATTATCACAATGCATATTATTAATTAGCTTATGTTTTAATATTCCAGCCAAAGGTAACAGCATGTGTAAACATGTTAAGGTGGGAATTTGGGGTATTTAGGGAACAGAAATGAGGCTAATTTCAATGGATACAAGAGAAAAAGGGGAAGAATGTTAAATAATAAGGCAGAAATATAAACAGAATCCAGAGCATGTAGAACCTCATAGACTATGGACTAGTGTTTGTATTTTTATTCTAGAGATTTTGTTCTGGCCATTGAAGGATTACCCAAGAAGAGAATACACATTCTTCTCAACTGCACATGGACCTTCTCCAAGATTGATCATATGTTAGGATATAAAAAAAATTAAATAAATGTAAAAATATTGAAATCATACAAAATACGTTTTCCAATAACAGTGAAATTAAGTTAGAAATCAGAAAGAAGGAAATGTGGGTAATTCCAAAATATATGGAAATTAACAACACACTCTTAAATAGCCAATGGGTCAAAGAAGAAATAAAAAGATAAATTTGAATATATTTTGAGATGGATGAAAACACAAACAATATACACTACTGGTGGAATGCAGTGAAAGCAGTGCTTAAGAGAAATGTATAGCTGTGAAAACCTATGAAAGAAGAGACAAAATATTTCAAACCAATAATATAGCACTTGTCTGTAAGAAAATAGAAAAAGAACAGCAAATTAAACCCACACCAAGCAGAAGGAAGAAAATAATAAATGAAAAGAAAAAAAATGGAAACTAGATAAACAATATAGAAAACCAACAAAACCAAAAGTTTGTTCTATCAAAACATTGACAAAACTGAACAACTTTTAACAAGACAACTAGGAATAAAAGAATGACTTAAATTACTAAAATCAGAAATTAAAGGAGTAACACTACATCTTACAGAAATAAAATATTTTATAAGAAAACACAATGAACATTTGTATGCCAGCAAGTTCTATAACCTAAATGACATAAACAAATTCCTAGAAAGATTCAGAATAATGAAACAGACCGATGAAGAAAGAGAAAATGTGCATAAAGGTACAAGAAGAGAATGAATTGGTAATACAAAAATGGCAACTGCCCAGGAGGAAAATCCCCAGGCCAGATGGCTTCACTCAAGAATTTGACCAAATGTTTGAAGAAGAACTAACAGAAGTCCTTTACCAACTCTTAGAAAACCAGAGGAGCAAGTCATGGCTACCAGGCACTGTGTCTCCTGCACTGACGTTCAAGGCCACTTTGGCCAAGGATGTATTAGAACACAGGGCTTTCCCAGGGCTGCAGCAATGAGTTGAGAGAGGCAGCAGATTGGCAGGTGCCAGAGAGGCACATCAGCCTTGAGAGCCCCAAGAGGTGCTAAGAAACTGCTCAGGAGGAAAACATTCTGAAACGTAAGTGGCACATGCACAGCCAATCAGAATTGAAGCTGGCCATAGAGCTGGAACAAGGTCAGGTGCTGGGTGTCCCTGTACAGTCATCAGTCCTGTAGTTCCAGGACTGTGGGAGGTTGGGGGGTAATTAGATATTGGGCCAACAAGGCTGGGTCAAATGGTAGAGAGCAAAAGGTGCCTTACTTAGAGAAATGGGTGTTTATCAACAAATGAAGAGATAGCACAGCATTTTAATAATCAGGGCGACCATCCATTGCACATGAACTGAACACCAGCACTGATTAAAATATGACTTTCTAATGGATTCTACACAGTGAGATGAAGCAAGGGATAAATCAGGAATATCTCAGGTTTTAATTTGAGCAAAGGGTACTGTAATCTGATTATCATATTGATTAAAGAGAAATAGAGTTGAGAGGGATAATAAAGAGCTTTCGCTGAGGCAAGAGAATTTGAACATCTTACAGTCATAAAAGATACATGTTACATATGAGGCTGATCATTTGTCCTGAAATTCAAGGAAAATTTGGGGTTAGAGGTACACATTTTTGATAATGTTTGCAAATCTAGGATTCTATGTAGTTATTTAGAGAGAGTGTGTAGCCTAGAGAAAAGGGGACAAGGACCAAGCCCTGGAAGACTCCAGTACTCAAAAGGGAGAAGAGGAAGAGCCTGCAGAGTTTGAGGGAAAACAGTCTGTGAGCCCTTCCTCACCAACTGTGCGCCAAGGGAGCTCCTGAAACCATGCTCAGGTTTGATAATTCTCTAGAATGACACACGACTCCCCGAAACCTGTTACTTCCTGGAATCAATGTATGATACTGACAATATTTATAGAGTATTGCCAACCAGGTAAGCTCCTCTGAGCCTTGAGTCCAAAATTTTTATCGGAACTCCATTGCTGACTTCACACCTGGGTGACCCTTAGTCTCTGACCTTTCCAGGGGAAGAGCACATACTGTAAGCACCAAAGATCCCATCATAAATCACACTGGTAGACTGTCTAGTGGCACCAAGGCCACCTAGGAAGCAAAGATACTTTTTTCAAGGAGAGCTTTCCAAGGGCCTAGATATTGCCTCCCAGTAATGTAGGGCAAAGTCCAGAACTTTCTTCGGGCAAAGTTAATTTTTACTACACAGTACGGAAGAACAAATTTAGGTGGTAAAGGCAGAAGGGCAACCTTGTAACAGCATAGTTTCATTACAGCCAAGGATAAGAATATTTCAAGAAGGAGGAAATAATTGTTTCAAATTCTATTCAAGGTTTAATAAAAATGAAAACAGGGGTGCAAACACCAGATGAAGCAGCACCTGTGTCCACTGGAAACCTTGAAAAAGAAGTTTCAGTGTAGTGGCAAGATCTGGAGATATGGAAAAGGAGACAGCAAATATACAGTAGAAGTTTTAGTTTAAAGAGGGCAGAGAAATTGGACAGTAGCAGAAAGCAATATGGGGCTATGAGGAATGTTTAACAGGTGGAGGATTTTTAAATGTCTATATGTTATCATCACAAAATGTTGAGTATATTGTTGAAATAAGGAAGGAAATAATACCTGCAGAAGCAGAGTTCAGGAGATAATGGGGGTGATGAGGTCAAGAGTTGAAAAAAAGAGAATTTTGATTGGGGTAGGACAGCTTCATTCACCCTAGAAGTGAATGTCATAGTGAAAGAAAATGAGGGAATGTTTTCCTTCTATTGATTCTATTATATCAGTGAAGTGTGAGGTAAAGTCATCAGACAAAAATGAAATGGGAGATAATGCTGAAGTTTGACAAAAGTAGGCATAAAATAATTGTCTCCCAAAGTGGAGCACTAAAGTCACTAAAGAAATAATGGCAGGATTATCAGGAAGCGTCGTGTGCCTTTTTGAGTGTGTAGTCAAGTATTCAAGCTGCCACTATAAGCAAAGTTGTGATATTTTATACCTATAGGCATTCCTTGCACTACAATCACAAGGTAGAAAGGGAAGAGTTGGAGGTATTTGCCAGGAAGTGATTGTAATGATGTACGGTGGAATCTGTGTAGGTAGGGATGGAAGAGGAGTTGGGGGCACAGCGGTGCTGGGCGAGAGTTGATTGGAGGCCTCAATGAGCCAGTTGATTTAGTCACCGCCATTTAATATTGCTGATAAAAACCGATTCCACACTTTCTGAAAATACTCTTGCATTGACACAGAAATTATTTGATTTACTTAGATGTCAGAACAATGCACCATATGCTTGTTCTCTCAGTTTTCTTTTTTGGTTCTCCCTTACATGATCTGCCAGTATTCCCAACGCCCAACCATTGTGCTAAAGTAATTGAGGGGTCAAAGCGGCTTCCAGCCTACAAAACATAACCAGGCCCCGGAAAGGGTTTGTCTGGCACCCTTAGTTTCCTTTCCTGGTTTTCTCAAAACTATCCCAGTTCCTCCAAAAGCTTTTACTCCATGACCTCTACAATAAAACATTTGGGTGCTAGATCCTATGTTGATGTTTCACTAGTCACATGCCCCTCCTTCAGGTACTTAGTGAATTGGCCCTCTCTGGCTGGTGTTTCCTATGTAATGTGGCTAAGTGAGTTAATTCACTGATTCAAGATGATACTGGAATAACTTGGAAAACAAGGAGAACTTCTAAAAATTGAAAGATAATTAGGTAATTTACCACTGGAGGTGTCTGCAAACATGGGAGCAACCATCTTTGCATGGTGTGGGGTTAAGTACATTTTATATATGTATTATATATATTTATATATGTGGTATGCATGTGTATATGTGTTACATATGTGTGTGTGTGTGATATATATGTTCTATAAATATTATATATATATATATATATGTTTGTGTGTGTGTATATATATATATGTGGAAGTGAGACAGGCTATAGTCCTCTGGAATGGACTCTGCCCCCAGGTGCTTTGAGCCAGGGAATAGTATAAAAACAAAGGGGCAATGTATGCTGTCTTCAAGTTTATCAGAACAAGTTCTAATCAAAATTACTAATGTTCTTGCTAGGTCACTAGAAAATCAGTATTAGAATAATGACTAAAATATTCTTTCATGATTCTTAGGGTTGTGTCTTGCCAGTGGGTTTCAGCCCGACAAGTTCACTATGGATTCAATAAGACCAAAGAAATGACAGTGGAACATTCTTGGGCTGAATGGGTTATGCCCAACTTTATTCCCATGAGAGGCCCAGAGGCAGAGACCAGTTTGCTGCATACAGACTCGCTCTGAGTGGACAGGATTCTAGTGAATGACCTGCCACTGTGGAAATAAAGTTGGATATAAACCCTTTTACCTCAAGAACGTTCCACTGTCATTTCTTTGGTCTCATTGAATCCATAGTGAACTTGTCCAGGGCTGAGATCCATTGGCAAGACAGTGAGAAACATATATTTTCCATTTTTAACAGTAAAAGCATTTTGGACATATACCAATTCATTGTTTCGTTTTGTTTTGCTTTTGCCTTACTTAATATAAAATATACATTTATTGTGGTATTACTGAAACAACCAAATTCTCTTGTTAAGAAAGAACTAAATGACTGGAAATAATTGGACTGACTTTTCTGAAGTAGATTGTCTAAGTTCAAATTGATTATATTTATGGTCTGAAAATTCTGATTTGATTGGATCCCTTTAATGTAAATAAACTGAAGAAACAGTAGTTTTTTGTTCATATATTGTTCATGACAAAATTGCATAGGAAGTATACACAACTACAGCATATGAATATATCTCTGTAAGCAGAAATGCCATTCATGGTAATGGTGATAATAGAGTTTATAGGTTGTATGTATTCTAACAGTATAAAGATATCTGGAAAATTATAAGTTTAATAGCTTTAGCTGTAGACTAAATACACTCCTCAGCTGTCATAGACCAGTGGAAAAAAGGCAAACTATACTAATATTTCCATCCTATCTTCAGAGTCAAAGTCATCAACATTTTATCTCATGTACAGAGTTAAAACATCACATATAAAATAGGTTAAAATGAATATGAAAAATATTTATAAATTACCTCCCTCGGTCAAGTAAATAAAGACTAGAGAAAATAATGCCTATGTTCTGCTTAACACACCCACTAACAAATGCATTTCCTTCTAGTCACCAAAGCTAGCTGACCTTAGGAAACTCAACTGATGACAAACTAGAATTAGCAACTATGTATGCTTTGCCTAAAGCAGCCACAGCTGAAGGATGGGAAACTAGAAACAATAGCAGGCTCACTCTAACTGGAAATTGTACCTCATATTTCATCAGTTGTATATTCCTTATAAGCTTTAGTTAATACTGCTACCTAAGCTTAACAACAGCGCCATGAGTCTCAAATATACCTGGAGAATTTAAGAAATCTGTAGCTCTGCTTCCAGGTGAAACAGTTTGGAAATATTATCAAAAGATTAGAAACTGCTGAGCATTAGCTGTCTTCCTTGAATACCAATTTTCTTCTTTGTAAAGTCATAGATGAGTCAGTAATCTCAATGGAAAACTTCAAAGGCTCATAGAAAATAGGAACCATTAAGTAGAAACAATTGTATTCCTGAAAGCTCTTGGGTAGGCACCGAAACGGGAATCACCAAGGAGGAGAGTCTCTGACTCAAATAGGTGACAGAATCCGATAAAACTCAGTTGAAAGCAGTTTCAGGTATATGTTTCATTTGTTTGTTTTTTAAACTTCCACTTTCTTTTTGTTATCTCGTCTAACAATAATTTTAAAATTGTTTCTTAACAGTAAGAATATTTTGCACATAAACCAATTAATTTTTGGGGTTTTCTTTTTTTTTTTGCCTTACTCTTATTTTTTAAAATCCATTGTTTTGCTTTCAGACCAGCAGCTAATGATAACATTAATAATAATAAAAGTATTAATAGAGATAACATTTATTATTCTCCGGCTATGGGTCACACTCTATGTGAAAGTCTTTATATCACTGGTTCCCAAACTTTGTGATATATTTAAATCACCCAAGGAGCTTGGAAAAATCCCAAAGCCTGGGTTGCACCCCATAAAAATCAAATCAGAATGTCCAGGGATGGGAATCTGGAATCATTGTTTGTTGGAAACCACTGCCTTTATCTCACTTTATCCTCTCAACAGTCTTCAGGAACCATGGCAGTTATCTGGGGCAAGTAAGCATGCCTGCTCTGCTGTGAAGTTGTCTGGCATTGACTGTAGGCTCCATTGTTGATGAGTTCTGTGACATTGAACACTAACCTCCCTCTGCCTCAGTTTTTTCATTTGTAAGATGAGAATAATAATTAGTAGCTACCTTATAGTATTCATTGAAGGTTTGGTAATGTAGATAAACTGCTCTACACAAAATAGCTATAGTTATCACCCTATCTGAGTTTTGTAGATGAGGAGAGTAAAGCACAGAAAGTTGGGTAAGTTGCTCAACTTTGCACAAATAAAGGTCCCACACTGCTTGAAGGAATGTAGTCCAAGCCTCCAATATGGCCTAATTTTAGATTGCAACTATTCCTTCAAAATATATTATCCTCACTTTTCTGATCTATGTCAAATGGCATGACCTAAAGATGGGTTTACCTGAAAAGCCAGGTTAAAACACTGAGGGGATTGTAGTTGTATAGTTCTGGCTTCAGCACTTTCTACCAGATGACCATAGAGCTAGCCACCAGATGCTTGCTTCTAGTCAAATACATAGATTTGAATTATAAGTATTTGAGAAATACGATCATTTTGTAAACTAAGCTAATTTCTACTTACCGTCTGTGAAGTATGGATACTAATTTTGAAGCCTGTGGTGTGTTTATTTTGTATGCATTGTGACATTCTACTGTCTAATTTTCAGATGGGGAAGAGAAACTGACTTCCTTAAATATAAGACTGTGAGGAAGGTTTCACTAATATCTGAATGGGTCTCAAGTATGGAATCACCAGAGTAGATTTTTAAAAATACTGATGACTATACTTCACATTTAGAAATATTGGTTTAGTTGATGTTGGGTGGTGTCAACGTTAGGATTCAAAAGTAGAGTCAGGGTTAAGGATCACCGTAACAGAATGTAAATCGTGAAGCTTCATTAGTTTTAATACACGTTGCAAACGTACCAACATCTAAGGTCCTCTTATTGACCCTGTCAGACATCAACAGGTGATGCTTCAGTAATGATTCATGCAGTAGTTTCAATATCTACAGCAAGTTCTCAGCTCTGGATTGAACTCCTATAAGGTTTTTTTGTTGTTTTTATAATGTTTTTGTTTGTTTGTTTGTTTTCATGTTACAGAGATAGTGACTTTTGTTGAAGATCTTTTATGAAAGTTTAAGCCCCTTGACTTCATAAAAAATGCCCCTTCAGTAGACATAAATAAATAGAAGTCATGAACTTTGGAGTAAGATAGACATGGAATTTAATCCCATTTCCAGAATTTTCTAGCCATGTGGTCTTGCATAAGGTCCTTTGCTTCTCAGAGACTATTCCCTTTCATATAAAATGGGGATAATAAAATCTTTGCCACAGGTTTGTTTGTTTCAGGAATTTAATAGTATTGTATGATGTATTGCTTTGCCCAGCACTAGAATTTCAAAAATTACTTGTCATTGGTATTGTAATACTAACGCATATCCAGAATGATTAAGTGTGGAAAGAAAGGTAATTATCATGGACCTAAAGGAAAAAAGAGGTGGGATTCCCAAAACAAATGTAGATTGAGGAGGCAAGTTTCATGGAAGTCATAGTACTCATTAATTCAGAGTCTAATACAAAATCTAATGTTGAATCTCTGAAGTCAGCTTGCTGAAGTATACCTTTAATTATGAGTACACTTGCAATGATTTCACCTTTTGTTTATTTCCTGGTATTTTACAGTTGTTGGATTAAAAAAAACAAATCATCTATAACACCCTTGACCTGCTGTGACCTCATATAATGCCTGTATAATCACAGCAAACAGAGAAACACAAATAAAATGAAAACTCCCACGAAACAATTATGATACTTTAAATCATACTTAAAGTTAGTAGAGAAATGCCTTCTGCAAGTGACCCTTGCAGTCATTTGGTTCATCAAATTGGATGACTTTTCTCAAAGAAGTACCATATATATGAAGATTCTGCCAGTTACTGTTTCTCTAAATCAAAGTTATTTCACTTTATACCTAACATGAAGAACAAAAGAAAACAGACTTTGTTTAAGCTTTTTCAGGGTAGTCACAGTGATATGTTTTAGTGAAAACCCCAGTAAAGTTTTGCACTTCCTCCATAAAGACTTGAGCACTATATTGGTTTGTCCATGAAGCCCCATCTATCTTCATTTTTCACTCACTTGTTTGTTTATAGATATTCAAATTGATAACTATTATCATTTCTGAAGTCATTTTTTCTCCCATTCCCACCGAGTTTTAGATCTGTGAGCTCTTAAAATAAGCTCTCAATTCATGGTTCTTTGTTTTCATAACATATTTGCTGTTCAACCTGGTCTTATAATTGAAATATCATTGTCAAATTGATTTAACTATAATCGAGACTTCAAGTAGTATTTAAATATAATGATGAAGACAAAATTGTCAGCATTTAAAAAATCAATCCTGTGACATGTGTTTTTATAGAAAGGCTTAGACATTATAAACAAATTGTTATGTCTGTATTTTAAAACTATTCTGTGCTATTTTAAAATATATATATAAGGTAGAAAATACTGGTTTATCTAAAAAGTCTTATTAAAAACATTTCAAGACCTTCCTCATCATATTAAACTTTCACAGTAAATAGTACCAGGGAATTAATGGATGGCTGCCTGTCCAGAAAGGAAATAGTGTCAGTACAGCCCACTGTGGGAGAATGGCTATCATAAATAATTTCAGATGTAAGACCGCTTGATAGTTTTGTATTCTGTGGTTATTTTCTGTTATCCATCAGGAAGTGAGGAGTTGTATTCTTACAAGGTCAAATTTCACTTCATTTTAGGGGTTTTTTTTCCTATGAAAGGAAAGTATATTAATTGTTATTCCTAGGATTACTGAAACCTATATAAGAATAATGGTAGCAGAATTAGAACAGACAGCCATATAGAGCTGCAAGTGGAGAACCTAAAATCTATCATCTTTTGGCACCCAAAGTATTATAAGCAAAGACAGAGAATTAAAGGCAAGTTCCAAGTGGGCAGGCTTCTTTCCCTTTAGTTCATTACCTCACTTTTGAAACCTAGAACCATGTCCAGCACATAGGAAATACTCAGCGTATGTTTGTTAGAATAACAAGATAAATATGTTTATTCTAAATGAAAAATGTGAAACACTCTTAATTTTATGAGTAGTACCAGTACAATTTCATATAGAATGGGCACTAAATTGGTACAGAAGAGTTTGGTATTTATCAAGAGAACGCAACCTCTTAGATGGCTAACTCATGCTCATCCTGTGTTCTCCAAGTTCACCTACTCAGAGACACTTTCCCTAACTGCATATGCCACACACCACACAACTTCCTATTTCCAGTACACTTAGATCACCCTGACTACTTCTTGTTCGATAACCTTTACCACAATCTGATGTGATATTGTTATGTTATTTGTTTATTTGATTCTTGTCTGTCACTGTCTTGTAAGAGTGTAGCCTCTTTGACAACAGGAAACATTTTATCTTACTCTTCATGGTCTCTTTACGTAGAACATCAGAGACCTTATTATGCATGCTTAATAATGTACCATTAACATTTTACTGACATTTATATTTATACCTGATATAGTCATTTTATTTTTAAACTATGTTAGGAGAATCCTTTTCTTTTTTCTCTTTAAGGTTTACATGTGAAAAGCTTAAGTCAATGAACCAATAATCACCTGGTAGCAAGAATATAATGCAGAGGAGGAAATATATGCCGTATGTGGATGTTATATTGTGAATCCAAACTTACCAGTACCATAGAGGTTTTATAGTGTTATAAATGCCATCAGATTGGTAGATTAGATTTTGACTACTCAGTGCAATCATAAGGAAAAATAATTTTAAAAATGAGGCAGTGGTTGAGAAGTATTCAATAATACATTATTAGAATAGTTGAGAAAAAGAAACACATTTATTTATATTAGAATATATGGTATAATGGAAATTGAATTGAACTGAAATAAAATTACAATCATAGGTCTTTTACTACAAAATCTGCTTTTCCTCCCTCTTTTTAGACTCAGTGCAGTCTCACAATAAGTCTGCATTTGTGGAATACACATTAATACTATTTTATACATCCTATTTCTTCCTTTTTTTATTAAGGTATTATTGATATACAGTTTTATGAAGTTTCACATGAAAAAGCAATGTGTTACTACAATCACCCATGTTATCGTGCCCCCCCATACCCCATTACAGTCACTGCCCATCAGTGTAGTAAGATGCCACAGAGTCACAGTTTGCCTTCTCTGTGCTACACTGTCTTCCCCATAATCCTCCCCACACCATGTGTGCCAATCATAATACCCCTGAATACCTTTCTCCCACCCTCCCCACCAACCCTCCCCACACCTCCCCTTTGGTGACCGCTAGCCCGTTCTTGGAGTCCGTGAGTCTATTGCTGTTTTGTTCAGTTTTGCTTCGTTGTTAATACTCCACAAAGAGAGAAATCATTTGCTACTTCTCTTTCTCCACCTGGCTTATTTCACTGAGCATGATATCCTCCACCTCCATCAATGTTGTTGCAAATTGTAGGACTTGTTTCTTTCTTATGGCTGAATAATACTCCATTGTGTAAATGTACCACATCTTCTTTATCCATTCATCTACTGATGGACACTTAGGTTGCTTCCGTATCTTAGCTATTGTAAATAGTGCTGCAATAAACATAGGGTGCATATGTCCTTTTGAATCTGAGAAACTATATTCTTTAGGTACATTCCTAGAAGTGGAATTCCTGAGTCAAATGGTATTTCTATTTTTAGTTTTTGAGGAACCTCCATATTGCTTTCTACAATGGTAGAACTAGCTTACATTCCCACCAGCAGTGTAGGAGGGTTCCCCTTTCTCCGTATGCTCACCAGCATTTGTTGTTCTTAGTCTTTTCAATACAGGCCATCCTAAATGGTGGGAGATGATATTTCATTGTGGTTTTAATTTGCATTTCCATGATAATTAGTGATGTGGAGCATCTTTTCACATCCTGTTGCCCATCTGAATTTTTTCCTTAGAGAATTGTCTGTTCATATTTTTTAATTGTCTGCCCATTTTCTAATTGGGTTATTTGCTTTTTGGGTGTTGAGGTGTGTGAGTTCTTTACATATTTTGGATGTTAACCCCTTGTCATATATGTCATTTACAAATATATTCTCCCATACTGTAGTATGCCTTTTTGTTCTGTTGATGGTGTCCTTTGCTGTACAGAAGCTTTTTAGTTTGATGTAGTCCCATGTGTTCATTTTTGCTTTTGTTTCCCTTCCTCAAGGATATGCATTCAGAAAAAAGTTGCTTATGTTTATATTCAGGAGATTTTGCCTATGTTATCTTCTAAGAGTTTTATGGTTTCATGACTTACATTCAGGTCTTTGATCCATTTCAAGATTACTTTTGTGTATGGATAGACAATAATCCAGTTTCATTTTCTTGCAAGTTGCTGTGCAGTTTTGCCAACACCAGTTGTTGAAGAGGCTGTCATTTCCCCATTGTATAACCATGGCTCCTTTATTGTACATTAATTGACCATATATGCTTGGGTTTATATCTGGGCTCTCTAGTCTGTTCCATTGGTCCATGGGTCTGTTATTGTGCCAGTACCAAATTGTCTTGATTACTGTGGCTTTGTAATACAGCTTGAAGTTGGGGAGCATAATCCCCCCAGCTTTATTCTTCCTTCTCAGAATTGTTTTGGCTAATCGGGGTCTTTTGTGGTTCCATATGAATTTTAGAACTGTTTGTTCTAGTTCTTTAAAGAATGCTTTTGGTATTTTGATAGGGATTGCATTAAATCTGTAGATTGCTTTAGGCAGGATGGCCATTTTGACAATATTAATTCTTCCTATCCATGGGCACGGGATGTGTTTCCATTTATTGGTATTTTCTTTAATTTCTCTCATGACTGTCCTGTAGTTTTCAGTGTATAGGTCCTTCACTTCCTTTGTTAGGTTTATTCCTAGGTATTTTATTCTTTTTGATGCAACTGTGCATGGAATTGTTTTCCTTATTACTCTTTCTGCTAGTTCATCATTAGTGTATAGGAATGCAACAGATTTCTATGTATTAATTTTGTATCCTGCAACTTTGCTGAATTCAGATGTTAGATCTAGTAGTTTGGGAGTGGATTCTTTAGGTTTTTTATGTACAAGTTCATGTCATCTTTAAACAGGGACAGTTTACCTTCTTCCTTGCCAATCTGGATGCCTTTTATTTCTTTGTGTTGTCTGATTGCCATGGCTAGGACCTCCAGAACTATGTTGAATAAAAGTGTGGAAAGTGGGCATCCTTGTCTTGTTCCCAATCTTAAAGGAAAAGCTTTCAGCTTCTCGCTGTTAAGTATGATGTTGGCAGTGGGTTTGTCATATATGGCCTTTATTATGTTGAGGTACTTGCTCTCTATACCCATTTTGTTGAGAGTTTTTATCATGAATGGATGTTGAATTTTGTCAAATGCTTTTTCAGCATCTATGGAGATGATCACGTGGTTTTTGTCCTTCTTTTTGATGATGTGGTGGATGATTTGATGGATTTTCGAATGTTGTACCATTCTTGCATCCCTGGAATAAGTCCTACTTGATCATGATGGAGGATATTTTTTATGTGTTTTTGAATTCGTTTTGCTAATATTTTGTTGAGTATTTTTGCATCTATGTTCATCAGGGATATTGGTCTGTAATTTTCTTTTTTTGTGGTGGCTTTGTCTGGTTTTGGTATTATAGTGGTGCTCTCCTTGTAGAATGAGTTTGAAAGTATTCCCTCCTACTCCACTTTTTGGAAAACTTTAAGGAGGATGGGTATGATGTCTTCACTAAATGTTTGATAAAGTTCAGCAGTGAAGCCATCTGGTCCAGTGGTTTTGTTCTTAGGTAGTTTTTTGATTACCAATTCAATTTCATTGCTAGTAATTGGTCTTTTCCATCCTATTTCTTCTTATTTAATAAAGACTTTTCTACCTGTCATGGCTGGACCCAATGAAAGGCTTATCTTCCTTTAATTTAATATTGACCCATATTAGGCAAATTGTGACCCTATAGAGAAATATGTCATGATGGTAAAAGAATTATCAGCTGATGCTGTAATTTCTTCCAGGAAGTTGTTAGGTAGTGTATAATTACTTCAAAGCCCTTGAACATAGTATAAGGTGCCTGTGTAAGTTCTAATCTACAGCCTATAAGTGGTCAGTGACCCTAATCTGAAATACATATTTCGGCATTGTTAACTGCTTCCATACTCAAGAGCCAAAGATTCAGCATGCTTTGTCTATGTGGCTATGATTGTCAGGGATCAGCAATGCATGGTTTATTGATTAGCATTGGTTGATGTTTGGAATTGTTTTCTTTAATGAGATATTGGTATTCAAGCTCTAGGGGACACTTAGAACTAACATCCTGGAGACAACTGCAACTGCCCATGCATAGAAAGGACATCTGGAACCGATGACCTAATACTCTTCACCTCTGAGAGTGGCACTGGAATGTTGATTGAGAAACAGTTTTGTGTCTGTTAATCCTATCTGAGACATTTTGTTTGCTAGCCACTACATTGTTGATAAAACTTGCACTTGGAGTATTGTTGATTTCTCTCTGGTGAACTTTATACAAAAGTTGTTATTGGAATAATAAAAAGACAGAACTGGGGCTTTATTAAAATTATAAAACAGGTAACATGACTGTCTTCACGCCTACGGCTACCGATGAACAGCCAGATGAAGAGGTGCATAGGGCAAGGTCTGAGAGGGTCCAGAGTGTAGGAGCTTCTGTCCCTGTGGAGTTGGGCTGATGCAGCCCCTCAAGTACATGTATGTGTTCACCAACCTGGAAGCTCTCTAAACCTCATGCTTTGGAATATTTATGGCAGCTTCATCACATAGGCATGATTGGTCATTAACTATTGAGACAGGTGTTGGTGGGACACAGGCAAATAGAGTTCAAGGCCCCAGTAAGTTACAGTCAGGAGGGACCCAGGGTTAAGGTTCTGCAGTAAACAAGAAGGCAGAACCTGGACATCTGTAAAATTCAGCTTGAAGAACAAGGGAGTTTTCTTCTTTTGAACCCAGCTCAACCCCACCAATAAGCCCCCTGCCCAACTCTGCCAGTCATGTAAACTTCTCCATGCCTATAAATCCTAGACATGCTATCCCTGATGGCATCCTTCCTTGGAGCCCCTCCTGATTAGCAGGATCAGTTTTCTTTCCACTCATTAAAAGCTTCACTGGTTACTCTATACTCTTGTCTGGTGGTTTGATTCTTCTGTTGCCTCTGAGATACAATCCTGGGAAAAACAGCATCTCAGCAGGTAGCAATTAACTCTATTTCCAGCACTCCTCCTTCAAGAGAATGGTGGGTGGTGCTGAAAATTCCAAACTTCTAATCATGGCTTGGTCTTTCCAGGGATAGGGATCCAAAGACATCCAGGAGCCTATACAGAGTCACCTTGTTAAAACAAAAGACACTCCTATCACCCAAGATGTCACAAGAGTTTCAGAAATTGTATCATAAACCAGGGACAGACAGACACACACACACACATACACATATATGTGTGTGTGTGTTTCTGTTATCTAAGTATGTAAACTTGGTTTCATTGTAGTCTGGTAGTGAGGTGGTAGAGAAGAGAGATGGAAACTTCAGAGAGGTTACAATATTTACTAAAATAAAAAACAAAGGGGCTAATAATTGTGTACAACATAATTGGCTTAGGTGAATTCACATCAGAATAGATGTATGCTGTTTTGGAAAAAATAGATATTTAAATGCTTGTAGTACAAGGTACAACCAGATCGCTTTGCACTGGACAAGGAAAGATGTAATAACCATGTTTCCTAGTATCTGTATTTAATGCTTTGAAATCTTGGGGCTTTGCTGAACCTGAACAGACTGCTTCTCCCACAGTTAGCTAGTTCCTAGAGATAGCAAAGAACTCACTTGCAAGTGTCCCTTTCATGTATAAACCAATAAATCCAGAGCACACATCCCCAATCATTTCCTTTATCAGGTTTCCTCAGAGCTCTTACACTCTGGGCCACTGTCTATCTAGTCTAACAAGCCCAGGGCCAGATATCAGAAAACTAGGAACATCCCCTATGCCCCAGAACCCACTGAAATTATTCAGACTAGCCATTCTTAAGCCTACTTCGTCTGCCTTGCCTCTTTCTTCCCAAGAAAACCATCATAACGGTGCTTGGCCATGTGCTGCCTTGCTTCCTCTACCTCCCGTCCAGCCATGGTGCTTCTCTGTGTGGTCCTACATGGTGTGCTGTGCCCTTTTTCTAGGAATATGTAAGTATAAAAATCTTCTTCCTTCATGACCATCATCTCGATGTCTGTGTGTCTGATCATACCTGATAATACAAATCCTGGGTATTCTTACATCAAAGAGTTAAGATTTTTGTTGTTTCAAAGAGCAAAGGGAGGACAGAGTCAGGCAGGAAGGAAAGTGAAGCCCAGTACAATAAGGAAGAATACACATTTATGTCCTGTGATAGTGTTAATGATGTCCTGGCTTTTTGAAGGTAATCTGGCATAAAAGGAAGGCTGGTAGACTGGACGATACTGAGTTTTCTTAACAGAAACCACATAGTTTCCACTTACATTTTAAATTTCAAATGTCTTAGTGGTGGTGAGAGTGTAATTTAAGGATATAATTTAGGGAATGCATTAAAGCCTACTCCAAGCCACACCATAATCTTTAACGATTGCCTTATAGAGTCCTCCAATTCTTCAGTAAAGTTGGCATGAGCAATAGATATTCAGATTTTATATGAACCTTGAAATTGAGGATTCAAGCCTAGGTTTTCTAAACCTCTGACCTAAAGATATCTATGACATCTGGATGAAAGGAATAATGTTAATACTGTGTTTCATAATTTTTTTCCCTAAGACTGTACCTAGTACTTAAAGTAATGCCAACCCATATATTAAAATCAGCAAAACATATAGATTACATAGCATTAGAAAAATCTAATATTTTTGGTTAATTTAAAAAGAAAATCACTCTTTTACCTTTGGGTTAATGTAACTTCTAATATCATTTCAAACAAAATAACAAATATCTCCTACATGTAATTAAATCTATATTTTAAAATGTAAGATGGAAACTATTCAAAAGTCATCAACTAAATATCAGTCCAATAGCTATGTATTCAAATGATAAATCTATACTGTCATGGATATCAAACATTTTTATTGAAATCAAAACATATTAAGAAAGTTTTTAAAAATATGCTATAAGTTTGTTTTGCTTGACATTTTTTTTCCATTCTTAAAAGAAAAAATGTCACTTTTAACTAAGGGTCTTGGTGGTTAAAATAACGCCAGTAATTGATTATGTATTACTTTCTTTTTTATTTGCTTTTTTGTCCTTTTTATGAACAATTAAAAGCACTGAAACTATGTAGAGAAGGAAAGGCAACTTGGCATTTTCTAATAAAGTGTTAATAAATAGAACTAATTTGGAGGAAAGCCATTTTGATGAAAATTGCTCATAAAAAGTTGATTTATTCAAATTAAAGTCTCTTTTGATGCCCTTATAAACAGGCCATTAATTCACTCATTCAGTCAGCAAACATTTACTGAGTGCCTACTTCATGCTAAACTCCGAGGAATAAAGATGAATATGACAAGATTTCTGCCCTGCAGATGTTCATAGTGCTGGGTGATGATAGATAGGTAAATAAAAGAAGTAGACTATTACATGACCAGTGCGGTAATAAGAGTTATAATTGGAATAGAGGAAAACTGGGATTCAAAGAAAACAAATAATTGTCTTGGGGAAATGAGAAAGTGGATATGCAAGCAAAGTAGAAAGGAGTTTGGTAAGTGCAAAAGGAGAGACGATCACATAAAGTTAAAGGGTTGAAATGGTGAAAAGCGGCTTGTGAGAACACCATTATTTATCCTCTGGGCAGAAGCACAATGAAATTTAACCTTTGTGTTTGCTGTGCCCGTGAAATTCACATGCTGTGCGAACCTAGTACAATAAGGCACGTTACTCCTGGAATTAGACTAGTGCCATCTCAAAAAAATAATGATCATTGGATCATGAAGAAAAGTGCTGCTGAGTACATAGGGCAATTTGTTTATGGAATTAAAGAACTGGATATGAAAAATAGGTTAAAATAATTATACCTGCCTCAAGGACATTTGCTTTCCAAGTTTAGACGTAAGCTGCGATATAGTCCACGGACCAAAAATGAGACATAATGAAAAATGGCAACTTTCACCATAATGTCTCTAGAGAGTTGATGTATGGTCCAATCCACCCAGCATCTTCATTAGTGAGCTAAAAGAGGGTGTAAATAACACCATGCTAATGACATTCACAGATGATAGCAGATTTGACACTCTCACTGACACCACTGTGGACTGTGAAGTAGCAACAGGAAGACAGAATACCTTAGAAATGTTGGTAGGCAAATAAAGTGGGAGAAAACATTTAGCTTCAGAAAAGAAAAGGAGCAATTAACATTCTGAAGAGAAGAAATGAGATGCACAGAAACATAGAAAGTGACAATGCCAAGTTTTAGTAATATGCAACAGTAAAGGTCATTTAAAAATCTCTGGAGTTCCTCCCAATACATACCTTAATCTGGAGAAGTGCCTCAAGGAAGTTATTGAATTTTGGACACTGACAAAAGGAAATTGATCAAAGAAATTAACTGCCTATGACATGGGGGATAAAAATGTGACATCTACTTCCCTGAAGATTTGGGGAGGTAAAGGACCCTTAACTCTAAAATCAATACAATAAGATTAATGATAGACAGGCATTTTGGGGAAAAATACCCTCAATACAAGCCTGTTTTGAAGGAAAAGGTGGTAAATCTCTCCCTGTATACTTCTAATCTATACCAAGAAGGTCTTCAGAGTATTGTAATAAAATGTTGTCTTTAAAGCACTGTCTTCAAATACTTACAAGTTAATTTGATGGGGAATAATTTAGAAATGTTAAAATTTAAAGGAAAGTGAGGGAGCAGAAGTGGAGACCACGGGAGGAATAGGTAGCACGTAAGCAGTGACTGCGGAAATCCTACAATACAAAGGCACTGAGGTGAGCATAATGGTAATGGAAGGATTTCTACAGGCAGATTTGGGAAGTTGTGGTACCTTGTTACTAATACCAGGACTTGTTTTTCAATATTTGCTATGTTTTTTGATTCTGGAATAGCCTGAAGGAGGACAGATAAACTCTGAAAAAAAATTGATAAATTGTGATCCCTGGGAAATCAAAATACCATATAAGAAGCATGCGATGTGATGCATTAGACTTTATATTTAGCCTATATATATATATATACATATCCACAGGAAATCCCCTTCTCCAGTCAACAGTTCACAATGTCTTCCATTGTAGTTCCTTTTCTATATGTCACAGTAGCAATTCACATAGTGGAATCAAAAAAATCTCTTTTGCATTTACTCTGGCATTCTTGAGTAAGAAATATCTATGTCTTTCTCTTGAGGTTATTTGCATCTTAGGGTCAACTGGTCATAAACATGGATTCAGCCTTTATTAGAGTTCCTGGTGATTAACTCTGTCCCATGATGAGCAGCAGTAAATCTGAAGTGAATATGTCAACCACAAGAAAAGTGTAACGTATTAAGGCAAATACAGTGCAAGCTACTGCAGGGTTACTCTGGAATGTGTTAATGGTGCCAAGTCCTGGAGGAGCTGTACTCCACATCCTTCTGTCCCTGCCCTCCATCCCCAGTCCTTATTAGGCAGCCCTGAATGTGGTGTCAGTTCTATGCAGAGCCACTCTAGAAGGCACTTCAAGCAAAGGAAAGAGGGTGATAAAGGAAGGACAGGACTTATGGACCCCACCAGGAAGGAAGAGTGGTCTAGTTACATAAGTTATGTAAAGTAGATTGGAGAGGTGTGGCCATTTTGTGGATGGCATCAAAGGTAAGGCTGAAGACACAATTTTATGGGGCAGGGAAAGAATTGAGTATGTCCAAGAAAAGAAATTAATCTGTAGAAGAAGAAAAGAGTATTAGGATGTTTGATCTGTAGGAATGTGTAAGGTGGATTTTGGAGGAAAAGGGCAAAAGGAAAGATCAATTTGGCAGTTGTGCCAAGCAGGCTAGAATTTCTCCAAGGCTAAGCCATACAATACTTCTATGACCTGAGAGGTAGTTGTGACTACAGTCAAACATGTATCTCGTACAGGTTTTTTGGGCACTGAAGCCTACACAAGTGGGGGTGTTCTTTAAGAAACAGAACATAAAACCTTAAGTGAAAAATTATGTGAGTAAAGGGCCATAGAAATTAACTCTGCCTCTGAGGGCAGTATTATAAAATCAAACCCTTTGTAAATTACATATTTTTAAACAAATAGGAAGATATTTCATTGTTTGTGATTTCCTGTTTCAAATTTGTAACCTTTAGTTTCCCAGATACAGCCAGTTAAATAAACATAAGATAATAACTTTCAGGTATTTTTTAAAAATACATGATTAGGTTTTTCTCTTAAGAATTTTTTACTGGTAATAAAGAAAGTCAACCTAAATTCTTAAGCCAATAATTCTTTTATCCAACACACTTGTTAAGGTATTATGATTTTCCACTCTGTTAGACTCTGGTAATACTATTACAGATTAAAGAAAAAAAAAAACACCTGCATATTTATAGTTTAACTTATATATTTAAGTAGAAAGTATTTTGCTGCAGTTTTTTTGAAGTAGCCCTTTAGTTATCCACTGTGTTCAATATATAAAGGACACTTTATATTATTAAACATGGTCTCACTACAATATCATATTTTTTTCTAGTATGAATTATCTTCTATCCTATAGACTATAACCATTATTCATGATGAATTAAAAAAAGCAGGCTCAGAGATTCAAGATGGCAGCGTGAGAGGTGACCCAGAGAACTCTTCCCCAAACCACAAATAGTACAAAAATATAGTTAATTAATACAACTAACCCTAAAACAGCAAGAAGAAAGAAGGCTGAACCAGATTGCATACAGACCTCATGAACAGAGCAGACCTCATGAAACAGAGTAACATAGGAAAGCCTTAATCTGGTGGGACCCAAGCCCTTCCCACACCCCAGCTCACTGGGGGGAGGAAGAGAAATGAGTGGGAAGGGGATGGGAGCTTGGGACCGTGGAGCGCCTAGCCCTGGAGATCTGCTTTGTGAGTAGAAGAAGCCTATATTGTGTGGTGCTCTGGACATTGCCTGCTCAGACAGCGGGAGTACTTGAGAGACTGACATTCCAGCCATTTGTGGAGGAGGGGATCCACATCCAGCCGCTCTGTGTCAGAGGACGGGTAGGTGAGCTGAGAGGCTTCCTAGCACCTGGAGGGCTGCTGAAGGGGTGGGGTTTGCACAGAGCTTGCTGCACGGAAGAAGGGAGAGCTGGACAAGGTTGTCTGGGTACACTCTGCACAGCTGGTTGGGAGCTTTGAGGAGCTTCAGGTGCTCCATACCCTGGCTGGATACTCAGCCCTGAGGTGCCCCACTGTGACACACAGCCTGCTGCATCCTCCCCCTAGCCTGCTGGCACTGGCTTGCAAACTGGCAATCACTGTGCTCGTGTCAAAATAAAAATTATAAACATGCATATGGAGATACCAAAAAATATTCAAGAACTCAGGAACGAATTTAAGTCAGAGATTCAATCATTAAGAAATTCCAAAGACTTCCAGGAAGATGGCAGCATGAGCAGGGCAGTGGAAATCTCCTCCCCAAAACATATATATCTATAAAAATACAGCAAGTACAACTATTCCTAAAAGAGACACCAGAATACACAGAACAGCACATAGCCTGCATCTACACCAGAGAGGACTCAGCACCCCAAGAGGCAGATAAGATTCGGAGCCGCGACCCGGCGGCACCCGAGCACTCATAAAACCCAGCGCACCGGCGGGAGGAGAGGATTCAGAGCCAGGAGGGAGTGGAAGTACAGGCCCGTGAAATAACCAGCCCTGGTGATCTGCGCCAGGAGCACTGACACACATTGCACAGTGTATCAGAGATTGGACAGACAGAGGGTGGAGGATCTGAGCCTGGGAATGCACTGGGTCTTCTCAGCCAGCTCACCAGGACAAAAGAAAAGCGTGCGCTTTTTTTAGTGGTCTTAAAGAGACAGGGGACCAACAGAGAAGCGGGACCATTCCAGCACACTCAGCCCAGCAGGCTGGGAGTCCTGGGGAATTTTGGAACCCTTGGCTGGAGACTGTGAAAAAGTAGCCGCACGGAGATTCCCACAGAGATCAACAGCCTTACATTCATTCCAACCCTGGCCAGAGCTACAAATGGCCCTGCGGCACAGTGCAGATGTGGCTGCAGAATAGTGGAGCAACAGCACCACCTACAGCATCCCCACAGAATCTACCACCAGTGGGCTTTTTTTCTCTCTCTCTTTTCTTTTCTCTCTTTTTCTTTTTCTCTTTCCTTTTATTATTTTTTTCTTTTTAAAAGTCTTAAAGAGCCCAGCTGACATACGTGGCACCTACCAGTGACCACTTCTATCGCCATGAAAGACAGAGGAATATGATACAAACAAAACTTACCCAAACCCAGACAACAACAGAGAGGGACAATGAAGGGATGGAAACGCACAACCTTCTTGAAAAAGAATTCAGAACAAAAGTCATAACCATACTGATGGTTCTACAGAGAAATATGCAAGAGGTAAGGGAGGAAGTGAGAGAAGTGAGGAAAGACAATGCAGAAATGAGACAAGTGATCGATGGGCTTAGCAGCAGACTAGAAGAGATGCAAGAGACATTTAATGGAATAGAAATCAGAGAACAGGAATACAGAGAAGTTGAGGTAGAGAGAGATAAAAGGATCTTCAGGAATGAAAGAATATTAAGAGAATTCTGTGACCAATCCAAATGGAACAATATTCACATTACAGGAGTACCAGGGGAAGAAGAGGGAGAAAAAGGGATAGAAAGTGTCTTTGAAGAAATAATTGCTGAAAACTTCCCCATGCTGGGGAAAGAAATAGTCTCGCAGTCCACGGAAGCCCACGGATCTCCCAACCTAAGGGACCCAAGGAAGACAACACCAAGACAGATAATAATTAAAATGGCAGAGATCAAAGATAAAGACAGAGTATTAAAGGAAGCTAGAGAGAGAAAAAAGATCACCTACAAAGAAAAACCCATCAGACTATCATCAGACTTCTCAACAGAAACCTTACAGGCCAGAAGAGAATGGCATGATATATTTAACATAATGAAACAGAAGGGCTTCAAACCAAGAATATTGTATACAGCACAATTATCATTTAAATATGATGGAGGGATTAAACAATTTCCAGACAAGCAAAAGTTGAGAGAGTTTGCCTCTCATAAACCACCTCCACAGGATATCTTAAAGGGACTGCTCTAGAGGGAAGCACTCCTAAGGCTAAAAAGATGTCACCAGAGAAAATATAATCATAGCAAACAAAGAAGATGATCCAAATACTAACTAAAGGCAAAGAATAAAACACCTAGTATATAAAGAATGAAGAAGGAAGAATAAGAAGGGAGAGAAATAAAGAATCATCACACTGTGTTTACAATAACTTAACAAGAAAGTTAAGTTAGGTTGTTAGATAGTAAAGAAGCAACCTTGAACCTTTGGTAACAATGAATCTAAAGCCAGCAATGGCAATAAGTACATATCTTTCGATAATCACACTAAATGTAAATGGAATGAATGCACCAATCAAAAGACACAGAGTAATAGAATCGATAAAAAAGCAAGACCCATCTATATGCTGCTTACAAGAGACTCACCTCAAACCCAAAGATATACACAGACTAAAAGTGAAGGGATGGAAAAAGATATTGCATGCAAACAACAAGGAAAAAAAAATCAGGTGTTGCAGTACGTGTATCAGACAGAATAGACGTCAAAATGAAGAAAGTAGCAAGAGATAAAGAAGAATATTACATAATGATAAAGGGATCAATCCAACAAGAGGATATAACCTTATAAATATATATGCACCCGACACAGGAGCGCCTGCATATGTGAAACAAATACTAACAGAATTAAAGGATGAAATACAAAGCAATGCATACATTTTAGGACACTTCAACACACCGCTCACTACAAAGGACAGATCAACCAGACAGAAAATAAGTAAAGAGACAGAGGCACTGAACAGCACACTGAAACAGATGGACCTAACAGACATGTACAGAACTCTACACTCAAAGGCAACAGGATACACATTCTTCTCAAGTGCACATGGAACATTTTCCAGAATAGACCACATACTAGGCCACAAAAACAACCTCAGTAAATTCAAAAACATTGAAATTCTACCAACCAATTTCTCAGATCACAAAGGTATAAAACTAGAAATAAATGTTAGAAAGAAATCAAAAAGGCTCCCAAATACATGGAGACTTAACAACATTCTCCTAATTAATCAATGGCTTAATGACCAAATCAAGACAGAAATCAAAGAATATATGGAGACTAATGACAACAGCAACACAAAGCCCCAACTTCTGTGGGACACAGCAAAGGCAGTTCTAAGAGGAAAGTATATTGCAGTCCAGGCCTATTTAAAGAAGGAAGAACATTCCAAAATAAATAGTCTAAGGACACAATTACTGAAATTGGAAAAAGAAAAAAATGAGGCCCAAAGTCACCAGAAGGAGGGACATAATGAATATCAGAGAAGAAATAAATAAAATTGAGAAGACTAAAACAATAGAAAAAAACAATGAAACCAAGAGCTGGTTCTTTGAAGAAATAAACAAAATAGATAAACCCCTAGCCAGACTCATTGAGAGAAAAAGAGAATCTACACACATAGACAGAATCAGAAATGAGAAAGGAAAAATAATGACGGACCCCACAGAAATACAAAGAATTATAAGAGAATATTATGAGAATCTATATGCTAACAAGCTGAAAAACCTAGAGGAAATGGACAACTTCTTGAAAAATACAAAATTCCGAGACTGACCAAACAAGAAACAGAAAAACTAAACAGACCCATCAAGTGGGATGCATCCCAGGGATGCAAGGATGGTACAACATTTGAAAAACCATCAACATCATCCACCACATCAACAAAAAGAAGAACAAAAACCACATGATCATCTCCATAGATGCTGAAAAAGCATTTGACAAAATTCAGCATCCATTCATGATTAAAACTCTCAACAAAATGGGTATAGACGGCAACTACCTCAACATAATAAAGGCTATATATGACAAGCCCACAGCCAACATCATACTCAACAGCGAGAAGCTGAAAACTTTTCACCTAAGATTGGGAACAAGACAGGGATGCCCACTCTCTCCACTGTTATTCAACATAGTACTGGAGGTCCTAGCCACGGCAATCAGACAAAAAAAAGACATACAAGGCATCCAGATTGGTAAAGAAGTCAAATTGTCACTATTTGCAGATGACATGATACTCTACATAAAAAATCCTAAAGACTCCACTCCAAAACTACTAGAACTAATATCTGAATTCAGCAAAGTTGCAGGATACAAAATTAACACACAGAAATCTGTTGCTTTCCTATACACGAACAATGAACTAACAGAAAGAGAATTCAGAAAAACAATTCCATTCACAATTGCATCAAAAAGAATAAAATACCTAGGAATAAACCTAACGAAGGAAGTGAAAGACCTATACTCTGAAAACCACAAGACACTCCTAAGAGAAATTAAAGAGGACACTAACAAATGGAAATGCATCCCATGCTCTTGGCTAGGAAGAATAAATATTGTCAAAATGGCTATAGTACCTAAAGCAATCTACAGATTCAATGCAACCCCTATCAAAATATCAACAGCTTTCTTCAATGAACTGGAACAAATAATTCTAAAATTCATATGGAACCACAAAAGACCCTGAATAGCCAAAGCAATCCTGAGAAAGTGGACTAAAACAGGAGGAATTACGCTCCCTGACTTCAAGCTCTACTACAAAGCCACAGTAATCAAGGCAATTTGGTATTGGCACAAAAACAGACCCACAGACCAGTGGAACAGAATAGAAAATCCAAACATTAACCCAAACATATATAGTCAATTAATATTTGATAAAGGAGCCTTGGATATACAATTGGGAGATGATGGCCTCTTCAGCAGCTGGTGTTGGAAAAGCTGGAAAGCTACATGTCAGAGATTGATACTGGACTACTGTCTAACCCTATACACAAAGGTAAACTCAAGGTGGATCAAAGACCTGTATGTGAGTCATGAAACCATAAAACTCTTAGAAAAAACATAGGCAAAAATCTCTTGGACATATCTCCCCAGGCAAGGGAAACAAAAGCAAATATGAACAAGTGGGACTATATTAAGCTGAAAAGCTTCTGTACAGCAAAGGACACCATCAATAGAACAAAAAGAGATCCTACAGTATGGGAGAATATATTCATAAATGACATATGCGATAAGTGGTTGACATCCAAACTATATAAAGAGCTCACGCACCTCAACCAACAAAGAGCAAATAAGCCAATTAAGAAATGGATAGAGGAGCTGACCAGAAACTTTTCCAAAGAAGAAATTCAGATGGCCAACAGGCATGTGAAAAGATGGTCCACATCGCTGATCATCAGAAAAATGCAAATTAAAACCATAATGAAATATCACCTCACACCAGTTAAGATGGCTGCCATCCAAAAGACAAACAACAAAAAATGGTGACGAGGATGTGGAGAAAGGGGAACCCTCCTACACTGCTGGTGGGAACGTAAATTAGTTCAACCATTGTGGAATACAGTATGGAGGTTCCTCAATAAACTCAAAATAGAAATACCATTTGACCCAGGAATTCCACCCCTAGAAATTTACCCTAAGAATGCAGCAGCCCAGTTTGAAAAAGATATATGCACCCCTATGTTTATCGCAGCACTATTTACAATAGCCAAGAAATGGAAGCAACCTAAGTGTCCATCAGTAGATGAATGGATAAAGAAGATGTGGTACATATACACAATGCAATATTATTCAGCCATAAGAAGAAAACAAATCCTACCATTTGCAGCAACATGGATGGAACTACAGGGTATTATGCTCCATGAAATAAGCCAAGCCAAAAAAAGACAAGTATCAAATGATTTCACTCATGTGGAGTATAAGAAAAAAGAAAAAAACTGAAGGAACAAAACAGCAGCAGACTCACAGAACCCAAGAACAGACTAATAGTTACCAAGGGGAAAGGGACTGGGGAAGATGGGTGGGAAGGGAGGGATAAGGGGGGAAAGGGGGCATTACGATGAGCAGATGTAATGTTGGGGGGTACGGGAGGGCTGTAGAACTCAGAGAAGACAAGTAGTGATTCTATAGCATCTCACTACGCCAAAGGACAGTGACTGTAAGGGGGTTGGTGGGGGTGACCTGATGAATTTGGTTGTTTAATAACCGTAATATTGTACATGTAATGGTAGATTAATGATACCAAAATAAAGAAAAAAAAAAGAAATAAGCCTCACCAATGCTCTTGATGGCATAGAGTCCAATTATGTGTAGAAATATAAGGGCATTGATGACTCTCAGTCAAAAATGATTCAGAAAGGTATTACTATGTAAAAGGAATGCGCTAAACATTTATTTTGCCACATTTTGCTTTTTATCTATGCATCAGGGTGATATATGATTAAAATCTGTCTAAGTATATTTAAAGCGTTCTTTCAATAATATGACATCAAAATTCTACATTTTAAGAGAACATTGTATCTAACTGGCAGTGTTTTCCTTCTTGTATATTAAGAATGGTGAGTCTTACAACAACAACAACAAAAGAGAAATTCCATATCTGAAATGAAACGTACAATGGAGGGATTTAAAAGCAGATTAGATGAAGAAGAAGAGATGGTAAATGGAATAGAAATTAGAGAAGAATACAATGAAGCTGAGGGACAGAGAGAAAAATGAATCTCTAAGAAGGGAAGAATATTGAGAGAACTGTGTGACCAATCCAAATGGAACAATATTCGCTTTATAGGGGTAACAGAAGAAGAGAGAGAAAAAGGGATCAAAAGTGTCATTGAGGAAGTTATTGCTGAAAACTTCCCCAATCTGGGGAAGGGGATAGTCTCACAAGCCATGGAGGTGCACAGATCTCCCAACACAAGGGACCCAAGGAAGACAACATCAAGACATATAATAATTAAAATGGCAAAGATCAAAGATAAAGACAGACTTTTTAAAGCAGCTCGAGAAAAACGATCACATACAAAGGAATACCCATCAGGCTACCATCAGATTTCTCAATAGAAATCTTACAGAGCAGAAGAGAGTGGCATGATATATTTAATGCAATGAAGCAGAAGGGCCTTGAACCAAGAATACTCCACCTGGCAAGGTTATCATATAAATTTGAAGGAGGGATAAACAATTTTCAGATAAGCAAAAGCTGAGAGAACATACCTCCCAGAAACCACCTGTACAGTGCATTTTGGAGGGAATCCTATAGATGGGAGGATTCATAAAGCTATATAGATGTCACCCAAGAGCTAGACAAGGAGTAAAGAATATGATTCATAACATACAAAGAATGGAGAAGGAAGAAAAAGGAGGAAAAAAAAGAAGCTTTAGGGCGTGTTTGTAATAGCATATGAAGTGAGTTAAATTAGATGGTTAGATAGTAAGGAAATTTCCCCTGAAACTTTGGTAACCACGATTCTAAAGCCTGCAATGGCAAGAAATACATACGTATCAATAATCACCCTAAATGTAAACTGGTGCACCCTGAATGCACCAATCAAAAGACATAGAGTTACTGAATGAATAAAAAAACAAGACCCATCTATATGCAGCCTGCAAGAGACTCACTTCAAACCCAAATACGTACACAGACTGAAAGTAAAGGAATGGAAAAAGATATTTCAAGCACTAATAGTGAGGAAAAAGCAGGAGTTGCAGTACTTGTATCAGACAAATTAGACTTCAAAACAAAGAAAGTCACAAGAGACAAAGAAGTACATTACATAATGATAAAAGGGTCAGTTCAACAAGAGGATATAACTATTATAAATATCTATGCACCCAACACAGGATTACCTACATATGTGAAACAAACACGAACATACTTAAAGGGGGAAATAGAATGCAATGCATTCATTTTGGGAGACTTCAACACACCACTCACTCCAAAGGACAGATGAACCAGACAGAAAATAAATTAAGAGACAGAGGCATTCAACAACATATTAGAACACATGGACCTAATGGACATCTACAGAACACTCCATCCAAAAACAATAGGATACACGTTCTTCTCAAGTGAACATGGAACATTTTCAAGAATAGATCATATACTAGGCCACAAAAAGAGCCTCACTAAATTCAACAGATTGAAATTGTAACAACCAGCTTCTCAGATCACAAAGGTATGAAACTAGAATTAAATTACACAAAGAAAATGAAAAAGCCCACAAACACATGGAGGCTTAATAAAATGCTCCTAAATAATCAGTGGATCAAAGACCAAATAAAAACAGAGATCAAGCAATATATGGAGACAAATGACAATAATTCAACACCACAAAATCTGTGGGACGCAGCGGAGGCGATGCTAAGAGGGAAATATATTGCAATACGGGCCTACCTCAGGAAAGAAGAACAATCCCAAATGAACAGTTTAAACTCACAATTAATGAAACTAGAAAAGGAAGAACAAATGAGGCTCAAAGTCAGTAGAAGGAGGGACATAAAGATTAAAGCAGAAATAAATAAAACTGAGAAGAGTAAAACAATAGAAAGAATCAATGAAAGCAGGAGCTGGTTCTTTGAGAAAATAAACAAAATAGATAAACCACTAGCCAGACTTATCAAGAAAAAAATGAGTCTACACACATAAACAGAATCAGAAATGAGAAAGGAAAAAATCACTACAAACACCACACAAATACAAAGTATTATGAAAGCATTCTATGAAAAATTATATGGTAACAAACTGGATAACCTAGAAGAAATGGACAATTTCTAGAAAAATACAACCTTCCAAGGCTGACCCAGGAAGAAACAGAAAATCTGAAGAGACCAATTAGCAGCAAAGAAATTGAATCAGTACTCAAAAAACTACCTAAGAACAAAACCCCTTGATGAGATTGTTTCACTGCTGAATTTTATCAAACATTTATTGAAGACCTAATACCCATCATCCTTAAAGTTTTCAAAAAAGTAGAAGAGGAGGGAACCACTTCCAAACTCATTCTATGAGGCCAGCATCACTCTAAAACCAAAACCAGGCAAAGACACCACAAAAAAAAAAGAAACTAATATCCCTGATGAACATAGATGCAAAAATCCTCAACAAGATATTAGCAAACCAAATTCAAAAATACATGAAAATGATCATCCATCATGATCAAGTGGTATTCATCCCAGGGATGCAAGAATGGTACAACATTGGAAAATCCATCAACATCATCCACTACATCAGTAAAAAGAAGGACAAAAACCACATGATCATCTCCATAGATGCTGAAAAAGCATTCAACATCCATTCATGATAAAAACTCTCAACCAAATGGGTATAGAGGGCACATACCTCAGCATAATAAAGGCCATATATGACAAACCCCCAGACAACAATATACTTAACAGAAAGAAGCTGTTTAAGTATAACATCAAAAACAAGACAAGGATGCCCACTCCCCCCACTTTTATTCAACATAATTCTGGAGGTCCTAGCCACAGCAATCAGACAACACAAAGAAATAAAGGGCATCCAGATGGTCAAGGAAGAAGTTAAACTGTCCCTGTTTGCAGATTACATGATATTGTACATAAAAAACCCTAAAGAATCCACTCCAAAACTACGAGATCTAATATCTGAATTCAGCAAAAATGCGGGATACAAAATTAATACACAGAAATCTGTCGCATTCCTATACACTAACAGTGAACTAGCAAAAAGAGAAATCAGGAAAAAATTCCATTCACAATAGCATAAAAATGAATAAAATACCTAGGAATAAACCTAATCAAGGAAGTGAAGACCTATATCCTGAAAACTATAAGACAGTCTTAAGAGAAACTAAAGAGGACATTAATTAATGGAAATTCATCCCATGCTCTTGGCTAGGAAGAATTAATATTGTCACAATGGCCATCCTGCCTAAAGCAATATACAGATTCAATGCAATCACTATCAAAAAACCTACAGCATTCTTCAATGAACTAGAGCAAATAGTTCTAAAATTCATGTGGAATGACAAAAGACCCTGAATACCCATAGCTGTCCTGGAAAGGAAGAATAAAGTTGGTGGAATTATGCTCCCTGACTTCAAGCTCTACTACAAAGCCACAGTAATCAAGACAATTTGGTACTGGCACAAGAACAGACCCATAGACCAGTGGAACTGAATAGAGAGCACAGATATAAACCAAAGCATATATGGTCAATTAATATACAATAAAGGAGCCATGGACATACAATGGGGAAGTGACACCTCTTTAACAGCTGGTGTTGGCAAAACTGGACAGCTACATGTCAGAGAATGAAATTGGATTACTGTCTAACCCCATACACAAAAGTAAACTCAAAATGGATCAAAGACCTGAATGTAAGTCATGAAACCATAAAACTCTTAGAAAAAAATATAGGCAAAAATCTCTTGGACATAAACATGAGCGACTTCTTCATGAACATATCTCCCCAGGCAAGGGAAACAAAAGAAAAAATGAACAAGTGGGACTATATCAAACTAAAAGCTTCTGTATAGCAAAGGACACTATCAGGAGAACAAAAAGAGAACCTACAGTATGGGAGAATATATTCATAAATGACATATCCAATAAGGAGTTGACATCCAAAATATATAAGGAGCTCATGCACCTCAACAAATAAAAACCAAACAATGCAATTAATAAACGGTCAGAGGAGCTGAACAGACACTTCTCCAGTGAAGAAATTCAGATGGCCAACAGGCACATGAAAAGATGCTCCACATCTCCAGTCATCAGAGAAGTGCAAATTAAAACCACAATGAGATATCACCTCACATCAGTTAGGATGTCCAACATCCAAAAGACAAACAACAAATGTTAGCATAGATGTGAAGAAAGGGGAACCCTCCTATACTGCTGGTGGGAATGTAAACTAGTTCAACCATTGTGGAAAGCAGTATGGAGGTTCCTCAAAAAACTCAAAATAGAAATGCCATTTGACCCAGGAATTCCACTCCTAGGAATTTACCCTAAAAATGCAGCAGCCCAGTTTGAAAAAGACATATGCACCCCTATGTATATTGCAGCACTATTTACGATAGCCAAGAAATGGAAGCAACCTAAGTGTCCATCAGTAGGTGAATGGATAAAGAAGATGTCGGACATATACACAATGGAATATTATTCAGCCATAAGAAGAAAACAAATCCTTCCATTTGCCACAACATGGATTTGGCTAGAGGGTATTATGCTCAGTGAAATAAGCCAAGCCAAAAAAGACAAGTATCAAATGATTTCACTCATCTGTGGAGTATAAGAACAAAGAAAAAACTGAAGGAACAAAAGAGCAGCAAACTCACAGAACCCAAGAACGGACTAATAGTTACCAAAGGGAAAGGGACTGGGGAGGATGGGTGCGAAGGGAGGGACAAGGGGGAAAAAGGGCTATTACAGTTAGCACCCATAGTGTAGTGGGGGTGGGGCGGGGGGATACGGGGAAGGCAGTATAACACAGAGAAGACAAGTAGTGATTCTATAGCATCTTACTATGCTGATGGACAGTGACTATAATGGGGTATGTGCGGGGGACTTGATAATAGAGGGTTTAGTATCCATAATGTTGTTCAAGTGATTGTACATTAACAATACCAATATAAAAAAAAAAGCAGGTTCAAGGTTAGCTGTAGGATAAAAGTTAACAGTAAAATCATGAAGATAAACTATTCCAACAGAATATACATCAGATATATCAAACGTTGGTAGAGCAGAAGTATAAATCTTATAGTAACAACAGAAAAACACTATTAGTGATTTAGAACCGAAACTAGACTTTTTACTGCATTAGTAGATTATAAAAAACGTGAGGTTGAACAATATACTGAGAATAAAGACATATAGTGGATGTGGTGGTGAATTGATAGGAGGATAATGGCTTTAAGTAGCAATGTTACACAATGTACCCTGTAATATGTTGAGTGTAACTAAACCTGAGAAAACTTAGAAACAAGTCTTATATCTGTATCTTTGCTGGGTTTGTTTAAACAACAAAATAAAATCATTCCCAATTCTAAAAAAAAGTCTAGAAAAGAAGTAGCTATTCTAGAAAATACTTGCTACTTGCAATATCTCTGATTCTCTGATTCTTCTTTTATTATCATATTAAAGTGCATTTCTTTCTAATGCAAATATATTCCTTGTTATTTGGGATAGGTTTCTTGTAGTTCCAACGAACCGATAAAATACTAGTAATGACTCACAAATCGCAAAGAGGTTAACCAGTGTTTTTTCTTTTTTTCTTTATATCTCTACTAAGGAAACGTTTAAAATATATTTTTCCTAGTCATCGCAACTCCCAAATGATATTTTAACTCCACTGACTCACTGGATATCTCTCTCTGTACTGTCGCTCTTTGAGAGCACCTGAATTACTCTCTATCATCTTTTTAGGTCATTTGCAGACATATGAAAAGAATAGTTTGTGCATTTAGATATAAATTACACCTGTCATACTCTCTCAGGACTAGCTTTAGAAACTTATTTTCTTTCTTTTTCCTTCTTCTGCTTTTTCTTGTTTTGTTTTTTAGTCTGTAAAGTCCTTTAAATCAGGGATGATGTCTTGTTCACAGTTGTATTTCTAGCACCTATTCAGCCTAATAAGGATTGCCAAATGATTTACAGTGAAGGCCCTTCTCTATTTTCTATAGAAAGGGCTATATCACACCTGGCAGCTAGATGATTATGGGCAGAAAACTAGATATTTACCTAACTGTTAAAGATAAATGTAAATTTCCCTTAAAAAGTTAATCCTATGTAAAGGAAATATTTATTACTGAAAACATATGTACTCTATATATTTTTTCTTTTAATTATGAGATCTTTAAAGGGTAGAAAACAAGTTCTCTACTCATATATTCTGGAAGTAAATTCTTGCTAGCTAGGGAGAGTCAGAAAGTAGGAAAAGATGAATTAGTGATTATAATCAGTAAAACCAGTCTTTTAGGAAAAAAATAATCTTAGAGTGGTAAAAATATATATATATACACATAATAGTATAATATGTGATATATACATTATATGTTATTACATATCATACTATATATAATTATAAGATGTATTTAAAGACTGTATATTTATATATACATGTATTTGTGTGTGTGTGTATATATATATTAGACCAGGAAATATTGCTCAGAAGGCAGACTATTCCACTGTACAGAAGGAAGAAAAGGTATCAGAGTTAGCGGGTAGAAATATAAGATGTTAAGCTAGTTATAGGTAGCTGAGCAGCCCCATCAAACCAGGAATAATGAGGAAAACAACAAATAGAGGACACAGGCAGAATTGTAAAACAACTTGAATTACTTAAGTCACAAGAAAGAGCCAGCCAAGAATATGGTAGAAGAATATGGTAGGAAATTAACCAAATAGAGTCAAAGATTCATTACATCTTTCTCTTCTGACATGGAACTCTTGCTTTATCAGTAATGGGTAGTGGTATTATAATGGGGGAGGCATTTTGAAAAAGGAACAATATTTGTAAAAATTAAGGAAACTCTAACCATATGTAAGTGAGGTAGATAGCAGCAAAAGGTATAGTGAGTGGCCACATATGTAGCCTAGTTGGCCTGACCATGCAGAGGTGGTCTAGGGAAGGGGGTGGGACAAACTGTGTTTCAGAAAATACAGTATTGGGGACAAATGCCATTTAAGTACAAAATAGCTCCTGGTTTTATCTGACCAATTTTTTTTTTTATTCCTAACCTTGTCAAGTCAGTGTAGATGTTAAATTGTGTACATATTATGTCTCCATTCTGCTCATCTGGTAGAATTCTGGAAGGAATCATGGATGGAGAAACTGCAAAAGCCCATTCTCTAGATGACCTGTGTCCTGAGGAAGCTGGGAAGCAGATCCACTGCCTAGATGCTCTCCCGAAACTTCAGCTTATCCTGGCTGAGTTCATCCAGGAGTGGGCTAAGTCAGGGCATTGGCAGAAGAGGTGAAAGAACCCCTGAAATTTTCAGGTATGGCCTGTTAGTTAGCGTCTGCAGAGAAACAGGGACAACAGGATGCATGAATGCATGTGCACGTGCATATATGATTTACTGTAAGTAATAGGCTCATGTGACTAGGAGGCTTAGTGAGTCAAAATCTGATGGGATGAGGCAGAAGACTCAGGGGAGCATTGCAGTTTGAGTCCAAAGGTAGTCCTTGCTCAGGGGAGGTCAGTCTTTGTTTTGTTCAGACCTTCAGCTGTTTGGGTGAGGGCCATCACATTATGAAGGGCAATCTGCTTTACAGAGTCCACTGACTTAAATTTTAATCTCATCCAGAAAACACCTTTGCAGAATCATTCAGAATAATATTTGACCAAATACCTGAGCACTATGGTCCAGTCACATTGACACATAAAATAAACCATCGCACTGCCTATTAGTAACTAGTACTTTCAATAGAATTAGATACAAAGGGTCAATATAAAGCTCTTTTGAGGATTATGAAGTAGAAGATTCATTATATATGAGAGGAAATGCAATCAAATATAAAACTTATTAGTTTTCAGATTGTTAGGTAAACTCTTTGCATGAATATATATTTATATATTGTACATTGTTTATATAAGCATATTTGGACACATACACTTGTCTATTACTAATGGACTAATGGGGGACTATTCACATTTTTTGAAGTTTTGAAGAACAGTAGGATCATTTCTTAAGTTTTCAGTCATAGAAATCCAAATAAACTTCTGGTTACCTGCAAAATATCACAAATAATTTAATCCCTATCCTTCTCATCCCTTTATTAAGTAATTTCAAGGAAAATTTTATTTTGGATATTAGTAAAATACTTATCTGTTATCTTGGTATTAGTTTTACTAACATGAATTTTTAAACCTCTCATATTTTTTCTTTTTTTTTCTCCATGAAGAATTCTGAGATTCCCCTAGGTAGAAGTACTGTTTCTCTTTTTAGAGTTCCAAAAGCATTTAGAAAATATTCAGTGCACATTCATTCATTGAACATATTTTTTGCAACCATTTCTATGGAAAACATATCTATTTTATGCACATCAGTATATGTAACTAGTGACGAAAATGAATATCCTAACATCTTGATATAAGCCTAATATGAACAAAACCAAATTATTTAAGTTTAGTTTTGCCGTGCTCTGAAGGCACAGTAGGTTTTAACTTTTCAGGTGCTTTTAAGAGGGAGCTTGTAAATGAAAGCTTGTGTCATAAAACACCTTTTGCCCGTTCATTAAAATTTAGAGCAGAACACATCAGCTAGGGGCTGATCTATTGCCAGCTCTGTAGGGAACAGAGGGCCCTAGAGGAATCAGGAGTCCACAGTGACTAGCATATGAGAATAACCCACCTAGAGGTGTATGCATGTGTCACCAGTAAGTCATTACTGTCACTATGCATTTCTACCGTATTTGAAGTATGCAGGTTCTTTTATGTAAATACCATTTTGATTACATCCATAAAGCGTTCCAGGGGATGAGTGGAGCACTCCACCCTTTTATAAAAAAGAAAATCTAGTAGGATGAAATGGTTTGTTCAAAAGTTAAGAAGCCCATGAGTGAAGACTAACTGGTTTTTTGGCTGTCAGTTTAGTGTTCTTTCTACTGATGTCTGCTTACTTATTAGATTCACCAGTTTAGATAAGAGCTGTTTTAAATCATTCTAGATACTGAATGTTCTTGTTGAGCCAAAAAAATATTTAGGAGGTATGATTCGGCCTTTAGAAATGTAAAAGGTTTGAGAAAAGCTAAACAAAATGGTGAAAAGCAGTATATATATTTCCTGAAGGTTTAAATACATACAGAATGCATTCATCTAACAACTATTACGGCACATCCAATATTTCCCAGAACTCCTGAGGAGGTAACTGAAGCTGACACAGTTCTCTCTGAAGGGGATTTCATTCCATTCTGTCATAAGTGATTTTCATGGTAGTGCCAGTCTTTAATGAATATATATTATTTATATTAAATAATGCAGCCAAGATCTGATGGAACTCAAGACCCATTCCTAGATCTGGTCGTGTTTATAATTATTGTCTTCCATTTCTTTACTTATAAAATGGAGAATATTTCCCCCAGGATTTTTGTTAGAAAAAGATAGCCTATGTAAAATGCATATATAAAACACATTGTCGGTGTTTAATACTCCCTAACTCTTCTTACTTTGTATTTGTGCTGAGTTGTTCTCTTGGTTCTCTTGCTCAAAATATTTCTATTGTTGGCCTCAGAGTCTCTCCCCAATGTCATTTGTATTCAAGGCTGTTTTCTAAGTTACAAAGATTTGTGCATTTATTTCTCCTTAAATTTGCTTCTTATATTGGCTCTTTGCTGTTTATCCATTTGGCATGTTTATCCATATCCTCATGCTACTATGTCTTTAGGCCAGAAGATAGACGCTCCTTTTCCCTGTAGTACTTGGTGTGTTTGTAAATCTGAGCCACTTCCTCTTCACATGCTCTTCTTCTCTTCTGTCTTGCAGAAGCAGTCCTTTATTAGCCCCTCCTGCCTCCTGGTCACCCTCTAACACCCACTCCACAAAAGGTAGTAGGATTTGTGCAGTACCTCTGATTCCTGGCACATGATAACTACTCCTTCAGCATTACCTTTTTCCATTCCAACAACTCCTAAGGCAGACTTCTGTTTCATGAGTTTCAATGATAAATTTGGTATCACTGATTTTTCTGGTCCCAATTATTCTGCTTGTTTCTGCTTTGTGTGGTGGTTCAAGCTATGTATCTTGCCTCTATGATTTATGGAAAAAATAATTTTACGTTAAAGGAGCTGGAAATTATTTCTCAAATAGGAAATGAAAGATCATCTTCCTGTTGGTGTTTTATGGTCCCCTTTCAAAATGATCACCTTTCTTTCACATTTGTGAGTATAGAGGTGAAATAATTGCATTTAATAAACAAAAGCAGAAGCTCATGTTTAGATCTCTATTATCAAAATAGAAAAATCCCCCTTAAAACATAAAAATCTCAACACCTTCCTGTCTGTGCATATAGAGCTCTATTCAGAAAAAAATGTAGATAGAATGTGTAGATAAATAGTAACATTATTCTCATTTTCAAGGGGGATAATAGACTGTTTCTTCTTGTGTATAGAGATATATCATGATATAGATATGATTATATAAAGGTACATTTGCTCACTACCCATCCAGTTAACATAGACTGCAATGTTACACCTAGAAAATTGTATATCCTTGTATTCAGGAACTTAGGAGCAGCTTCAAATATGTGTACTATCAAGATATGAACCATCCTTCTTAATAAGTAAGACAATTCTAATGGTTTCTCCATCCCACTCTTACCCACCAAGTAACAAATATGCGCTTTTCTGGAACTGCCCAGGAAATACATTAAACAGAAAAAGAAAGCAAATGTAATGTGCTTTTCCCTGACTTCAGATCGCAGTGATCAGAGGCTAATATTACAATGGAATCTAGAGAAGGGAGAAAAAACCAACGCTATGAGCATAAAGCTTCTGCTCTCATGGTAACAAAAGTACAGAGTCAACCTTTTCTGTTCTAAGTAGGAGTTTCTAGAATTACTTGACTAGCTTTCAAAATCCAAATGCACTTGGCACTTACCACACACATCCTGGAAATTCTGTTACATTAATTCAGGTGGGGAGGATTAAAGATGGCAGCATGAGAGGTGAGACAGAGGCTTCCTCCTAAAACTGCATGTAATATGAAAATATAAATAACACAACTACTCCTGAAAGAGCAACAGGAAAGAGGACTGTGCCAGACTGCATATACCTGGAGAAAAGAGCAGACCTCAAAGAACAGGGCAACGTACCAAAGCTGTGGCCCGGTGGAAGCCAAGCCCTTCCCCCACCCCAGCTCATTGACAGGAGGAAGAGAAATGGAACGAGGAGGAAGTGGAGGCCTTGGACTGCTGAATACCTAACTCTGGAGATCTGCTCTGGGAGCACAAACCTACATTTCATGGTGCTTGCATGGTACTCCTGTGATTAGGGGTTGGAAAGCTAAGACAGGCAGAAATCCTGGAGAGACTGAGATTCCAGCCACATGTGTAAAGCAGTGATCCATATCTGGATGCTCAGGGACAAAAGAAAGGTGGTCAGTCTGAGAGACTTCCTAACAGCAAGAGGGCTGCTAAAGGGGCAAGGATTGCACAGAACTTACTGCTCAGGAGAAAGGACAGGTAGACAAAATTGTCTGGCACTCTTCCCAGCAGGTTGGGAACTTTCATGATCTTCAGGAGCTCCAGCTCCCTGGCTGGCTACAGAGCTCCAAGGACACCCTGCAAGATATGCAGCCTACTGAGACTTTCTACCGGCCAGCCCCACCTGGATTGCAAACCAGCAAACCCTACCATGGCATTAGGCTAGCCAGAGGGAAGCCCTGTCTACAGCAACTACAAACGCAAAGCAAAGAGGCTTATACCTGTGGGCTCGGCCCACTGGTTCTGGCAGTGGAGACAGGCATAGCAGCCAGGAAGTAGGAAACAGCTCTTTCCTCCCCCCAGGCACCAATACTGCTCCCATGCAACCCCCAACATTGCTTCAGGGGCTGAGCAGCTCCAGAGAGTAGAGCTTCTGGGCACTAGAGGGCACCATAAACAAATATGAAATGCCAAAGGAACCTGGTTCAAAGTAAAATTATTAATTCAACTCCTGAGAAAGATTTAATTGACATCAACCTCATGAATCTTCCTGAAACGGAGTTCAAAATAAAAATCATTAACATGCTCATGGAGGTATGGAAAGATATTCAAGAACTCAGGAATGAATTTCAATCAGAGATCCAATCATTGAAGAGAACAATGGAAAGTACTAAAAGCAGATTAGATATGGTGGAGGAGATGATAAATGAAGCTGTGGAACACAGAGAAAAAAGGATCTCTAAGAATGAAAGAATATTGAGAGAACTGTGTGACCAATCCAAACAGAACAATATTCTCATTATAGTGGAACCAGAAGAAGAAGAAGAGAGAAAAAGGGATAGAAAGTGTCTTTGAGGAGGTGGTTGCTGAAAACTTCCCCAATCTAGAGAAGGAGATGGTCTCTCAGGCCATGGAGGTGCACAGATCTCCCAACACAAGGGACCCAAGGAAGACAACATCAAGACATATAGTAATTAAAATGGAAAAGATCAAGGATAAGGACAGACTATTAAAAGAAGCCAGAGAGAGAAATAAGATCAAATACAAGGAAAGCCCATCAGGCTATCATTAGACTTCTCAGCAGAAACATTACAGACCAGAAGGGAATGGCATGAAGTATTTAATGAATTGATTGCAGAAGGGCCTTGAACCAAGATTACTTTATCTGGCAAGATTATCATTTAAATTTGAAGGAGGGATAAACAATTTCCAGATACGCAAAAGCTGAGAGAATTTACCTCCCACAAACCATCTCTACAGTGTATTTTGGAGGGACTGCTATAGATGGAAGTGTTCCTATGGTTTAATAGCTGTCACCAGAGATAATAAAACCACAGTAAAGAAAACAGAACAGCTAATTACCAAGCAAATGCAAATTTAAGTTAACTATCCCCAAAGTCAATCAAAGAATAGACAAAGACTACAGAATATGATACCTAATATATAAAGAATGGAGGAGGAAGAAAACGGAGGAGAAAAAAAAAGAACTTTTAGATTGTGTTTGCAATAGCATATTAAGTGATGTAAGTTAGACTCTTAGATAATAAGGAAGTTAACCTTGAACCTTTGGTAACCATGAATCTAAAGCCTGAATGGAAATAAGTACACAACTATCGATAATCACCCTAAATGTAAATGGACTGAATGCACTAATCAAAACACATAGAGTCACTGAATGGATAAAAATCAAGACCCATCTATATGCTGCCTACAAGAGTCTCACTTTCAATCCAAAGACATACACAGACTAAAAGTGAAGGGATGGAAAAAGACATTTCATGCAACTAATAGGGAGAAAAAAGCAGGAGTTGCAGTACTTATGCCAGACAAAATAGACTTCAAAACAAAGAAAGTCACAAGAGACAAAGAAGGACATTACATAATGATAAAAGTGTCAGTCCAACAAGAAGATATAACCGTTATAAATACCTATCCCACCAATAGAGGAGCACCCACATATGTGAAACAAATACTAATAGAATTAAAAGGGGAAATAGAATTCAATGCATTCATCTAGGAGACTTCAACACTCCACTCACTCTGAAAGACAGATCAACCAGACAGAAAATAAGTAAGGAGACAGAGTCACTGAACAGCACATTAGAACAGATGGACCTAACAGACATCTACAGAACTCTACACCCAAAAGCAGCAGAATGTGCATTCTTCCCCAGTGCACATGGAACATTTTCAAGAATAGATCATATACTACACCACAAATGGAGCCTCAGTAAATTAAAAAGTTTGAAATTGTACTAACCAGTTTCTCAGACCACAAAGGTATGAAACTAGAAATAAATTACACAAAGAAAAAGAAAAATCCCACAAACACATGGAGGCTTCATAACATGCTCCTAAATAACCAATGAATCAATGACCAAATGAAAACAGAGATCAAGCAATATATGGAGACAAATGACAACAATAATTCAACACCGCAAAATCTATGGGATGCAGCGAAGGCAGTGCTAAGAGGAAAGTATATCCAATACAGGCCTACCTCAGGAAAGAGCAATCCCATATGATTGGATTTAAACTCACAAATAACAAAACTAGAAAAAGAAGAACACATGAGGCCCAAAGTCAGTAGAAGGAGGGACATAATAAAGATTAGAGCAGAAATTAAAAAATCGAGAAGAATAATAGAAAGAATCAATGAAAGCAAGAGCTGGTTCTTTGAGAAAATAAACAAAATAGACAAACCCCTAGCCAGACTTATCAAGAAAAAGAGAGTCTACTCACATAAACATAATCAGAAATGAAAAAGGAAAAATAACTACAGATACCACAGAAATACAAAGAATTATGAGAGAATACTATGAAAAATTATATGCTAACAATCCGGATCACCCTGAAGAAATGGAAAACTTTCTAGAAAAATACAAACTTCCAAGGCTGTCCCAAAAAGAAACAGAAAATCTGAACAGACCAATTAACAGAAAAAAAATTAAACTGGTAATCAAAAACCTTTCTAAGAACAAATCCCTGGCCCAGATGGCTTCCCCACTGAATTTTATCAAACATTCAGTGAAGACCTAATACCCATATCCTCAAAGTTTTCCCAAGAGAAGAAGAGGAGGGAATACTTCCAAACTCATTCTAAGAGGCCAGCATCATTCTGATGCCAAAACCAGGCAAAGGCATGACAAAAAAAGAAAACTACAGACCAATATCCCTGATAAACAGAGAGGCAAAAATACTCAACAAAACATTAGCAAACAGAATTCAAAAATACATCAAAAAGATCATCCATCATGATCAAGTAGGATTTATTCCAGGGATGCAAGGATGGTACAACATTCGAAAATCCATCAACATCATCAACCACATCAACAAAAAGAAGGAAAAAACCACATAATCATCTCCATAGATGCTGGAAAAGCATTTGACAAAATTCAACATCCATTCATGATAAAAACTCTCAACCAAATGGGGATAGAGGGCAAGTACCTCAACATAATAAAGGCCATATATGACAAACCCACAGCCAACATCATACTTAACAGCGAGAAGCTGAAAGCCTTCCCTTTAAGATCAGAATAAAGACAAGGATGCCCACTCTCCTCATTTAAATTCAACATAGTACTGGAGGACCTAGCTATGGCAATCAGACAACACAAAGAAATAAAAGGCATCAAGATTGCCAAAGAAGAAGTTAAACTGTCCCTGTTTGCAGATTACACGATATTGTACATAAAAAACCCTAAAGAATCCACTCCAAAACTACTAGATCTAATATCTGAATTCAGCAAACTTGTGGGATCCAAAATTAATACGCAGAAATCTGTGGCATTCCTATACACTAACAATCAGCTAGCAGAGAGAGAAATCAGGAAACAATTCCATTCATGGTTGCATCAAAAAGAATAAAATATCTAGGAATAAACCTAACCAAGGAAGTGAAAGATCTATACTCTGAAAACTACAAGACACTCATAAGAGAAATTAAAGAAGATACCAATAAATGGAAACACATCCTGTGCTCAATGGATAGGAAGAATTAATACTGTCAAAATGGCCATCCTGCCTAAAGCAATCTACAGATTCAATGCAATTCCTACCAAAATACCAACAGCATTCTTCAACAAACTGTTGGAAATCATTCTAAAATTCATATGGAACCACAAAAGACCCTGAATAGCCAAAGCAATCCTGAGAAGGAAGAGTAAAGCTGGGGGAATTATGCTCCCCAACGTCAATCTCTACTACAAAGCCACAGTACTCGAGACAAAAACAGACCCATAGACCAATGAAGCAGACTAGAGAGCCCTGATGTAAACCCAAGCATATATGGTCAATTAATATACGATAAAGGAGCCATGGACATACAATTGGGAAATGACAGCCTCTTCAACAGCTGGTCTTGGCAAAACTGGACAGCTACATGCAAGAGAATGAAACTGGATTATTGTTTAACCCATACACAAAAGTAAACTCAAAATGAATCAAAGACCTGAATGTAAGTCATGAAACCATAAAACTCTCAGAAGACAACATAGGCAAAAATCTCCTGAATATAAGCATGAGCAACTTCTTCTTGAACGCAACTCCTCGAGCAAGGGAAACAAAAGCAAAAATGAACTCATGGGACTACATCAAACTAAAAAGTTTCTGTACAGCAAAGGACACCATCAACAGAACAAAAAAGCACCCTACAGTATGGGAGAACATATTTGTAAATGACATATCTGACAAGGGGTTAACATCCAAAATATATAAAGAACTTACACACCTCAACACCCACAAAGCAAATAACCCTATTAAAAAATGGGCAGAGGATATAAAGAGACAGTTCTCCAAAGAAGAAATTCAGATGGCCCACAGACACATGAAAAGATGCTCCACATCACTAATCACCAGGGAAATGCAAATTTAGACCACAATGAGATATCATCTCACACCAGTAAGGATGGCCAGCATCGAAAAGACTAAGAACAATAAATGCTCAAGAGGATGCGGAGAAGGGGAACCCTCCTACACTGCTGGTGGGAATGTAAGCTAGTTCAACCATTGTGGAAAGCAATACGGAGGTTCCTCAAAAAACTAAAAATAGAAATACCATTTGACCCAGGAATCCCACTCCTTGGAATTTGCCCAAAGAATACAACTTCTCAGATTCAAAAAGACATAAGCACCCTTATGTTTATCGCAGCACTTTTTACAGTAGCCAAGATATGGAAGCAACCTAAGTGTCCATCAGTGATGAATGGATAATGAAGAGGTGGTACATATACACAATGGAATACTATTCAGCCTTAAGAAAGTAATAAATCCTACCATTTGCAATAACATGGATGGAGCTGGAGGATACTTTGCTCAGTGAAATAAGCCAGGCAGGGAAAGACAAGTGCCAAATGATTTCCCTCATTTGTGAACTATAACAATGAAGCAAAACTGAAGGAACAAAATAGCAGCAGACTCAGAGACTCCAGAAGGAACTAGTGGTTACCAAAGGGGAGGGATGTGGGAGGGTGGGTGAGGAGGGAGAGGGAAGGGGATTGAGGGGAATTATGTTTAGTACGCATGGTGTGGGGGATCACAGGGAAAACAGTGTAGCACAGAGAAGGCAAATAGTGAATCTGTGGCATCTTACTACACTGAAAGACAGTGATTCCATTGGGGTATGGGTGGGGACTTGATAATATGGGTAAATATAGTAACCATATTGTTTTTTCATGTGAAACCTTCGTAAGAGTGTATATCAATAATACCTTAATAAAAAAAATTTTTTTTTAATTCAGGTTGGGCTAGACCATGAGCATGTTGATAAGGTTCCCCAGGTGACTCAGCCTGTCTTTCCTCTCACTCCTCTCTTCCAGCCCTGCTCTTCAGATCATTGTCCTGGAAGAACAAGAAACCTCTATTTCCACTTCAGTGTGGAGCTAAGGAACTCCCTGTGATGACATTTTCTCACAGTCTATACTAATTTTTTTTATATTGTAAGCAAGTATTTACTGAACTCTTATATGTCAGGGACTGCATTGGGCATCTATTTTCAGAGGTGAAAGAATCCTTACCTTTTCCTCCACAGAGTTTCAATACTAATGAGCTCTTAAGAAATAACTTTTCTATATAGCATTTATTTCTGATAGACCTTTCTAGAGAAGATAATAAGCACCATCTTTATTTCTTCACCAAATTTATAATAAAAGTGAGTTTGTTACACATTTTCCTGAGTATCTTAGAATGTTATATATCTAACCATGCCAGTTTTATAGAAATAAAAGTAGAACCAGGTAATATCATTCTCCTACCCAACTATTTTGTTTACAGCCTCCTTTTCTTCGACACAAATCACCTCACAAAGCACCCTTAATTTTAATGTGCTTCTATTGAGTCACGATATTGGAGCATCTCTTTCCCCCACTGTTGTCCCCACCTCCAGGTCCTAGATGTTTTATGTCGCTGAAGAATTATCAACAGTTTTAATTTTAGGTGTGAAAATGATGCTTTAGGTATATTACTTTGAAGAGTCCTTAGCACTTAATATAAATGTTAAATATTTATGAGTGGAAATAGTATGGTGTCTAGGTCTTGCTTCAAGATAAATCATTAGGTAGGGAAAAAAAGTGGATTAGTATTATAAAAGAATAAGATTGTTTAGGAGTTTATAACCGTTGAAGCTGTGTGACAGGTTTGTGTGTTCTCACACCATTTCACCTGTGTACATGCCTGAAATGTCACATAACATAAAGTTGCTTAAACAGCTTGGTTCCTGGATCTTCTTTCCCATTTTTATTCTCTCATTTACATTTTATCATCTGGTATGATGATCAGTTTTATGTCAACTTGGCTAGGCTGTAGTACCCAGGATTCAAGTCAACACTTACCTAGGCATTGCTTTGAAGGCATTTTATAGATATAATTAACATCCATTATCAGTGGACTTTAAGTAAAGGAGATTAACCTCAATAATGTGGGTAGGCTTCATCCAATCAGTGAAGGGACTTAAGAACAAAGACAGGTTTCCTGGAGAAGAAATTATGCCTCAAGGCTGCAATAGCAACTCTGGCTTGAGAGAGTTTTCAGCCTGCCTTCACTATAATCTTTGACCTGCCAGTCTTCACAACTGGGTGAGCCAATTCCCTGTAATAAATCTACATATATATATATATATATATATATACACATATACATACACACATACACCTATGTATATACTTAAATAATGTCTAATTATAGGAACATCTAATGATAGGAACCTCAGGTCAATGGCAGATTTTCACACAGGGCACATGGTAGAGCTCAGCTCCTCAAGTCACTTGCCAAAGATGTTCATGATGTGTGGGAAAGCTTATTCTGATATTCTTTAACTATAAATTTGGTAGATGGGAAAGCCAATTTACTACGTTAAGCCATTAGAGCACCCCTAATTCTTATATAAAGTAGCTTTCTCCTGAGCTAGCTATAATGTAACTTGACAGTTGAAACAGATAATTTTATCCTTCTTGGTATTTTCAAGACTCATCCAATACAAAAATCACAAAATTAAACAAGACTGTTCCACTGCCAGAAAACTCCAGCACACTGAGAAAACTTTAGGGTATTGGAGAACCTAAGACTTGGATTCCAGTAATGGCAATACAAGATATTATCTACACATGATGAAATTATTACTTGCAGGGATTAAAAGGTTTGCCTGAAATACACGGCATAAATGTTATATTTATGCTATATTTCTTAAATTGTTGTACACATTAAAATCAATTGGTAGAGCATCTGCAAATACGGAATCCTAGTTTACCCTAGTCAAACTAATTGAATCAAAAGGAATCCAGGCTAATGTGCTTTGAAAATTTTTCCTTGGCCATCTTTTGGATACACTGGTTAAGAGCTATTACATCACCTATGCCTATTCCAAACCACAGGCCACTGCTGTTTTCTGTCGTCTCTTTCAATTTACAGATTGAAGTTCTTGGAGAAGCATTCAGCAGGATCAATGGCCCAGAGAGGAGTGTTCTCATTTTTCTAGTTGATCATTATGAAACTCAAGTGTCTGCCACCGTGCATTCAATGAAGTTGATGCATGTGAGTCTGGTAAGATATTTACCCTAGAGGCAAAGTTATATACCATGCTATATTTGTTCTTGTATAATGTGACAATCCTTTATTTCAAGGAAAACATTATACTTATATCATACACATCTATCATTTATATACATTACATGAGTTGCTATGTGTGTTACATATTTCAGGGCTGTTTCAGTTGGAAATTCAGGGATGAAGTGCAATGGGAAGGACCACAGGTGTGTCACCTCTCGGGCCAAGGTTCAGGTTTCCATGGAGACCCCAGAGAGAGTTTTAAAGCCCCTTCTCTTTCACTCTCTGACTTTCTCGCCCTTCCACTGTGTGGCTTCTGACTTAAACAAACACAGACAACAAGATTAATAAAGCACAGGCTTTTCAATGAAACCAGGTTTGGCACCAAGGCCTTTAACTTTCTAATCTGTTTTCAGCAGCTGTAAGTGCAGAACAATCGCTTTCAGCGTCTCTCCAGAGAGCACAGAAAGACATTCTTTCTATCTTTGATCTGTTTCTTGTCACTAGAAATTATCTGCAAGAATGCTCCACCAGAATTTCTTTTTACTAATGCTATTATGGTGCTGAGAAATAAGGTCTTTTGGAGTCCTTCCAGCATTCACTTTGTATACTCCATCCTCAGCACTTAAGCAGCATCTAACGATGCAAAGCCCTTGCAAGGTATAAATAATCAAAGAAAATCCCAAGGAGCTGGTCTCTGCCCTTTAAGCTCTTATGTTTAAGGTGGATGGCACTATCATAAATAAAAAGGGGCAGAAGAACACAGTTACTGGAATAGTAACTGTTCACTAATGAGAAAAGTTCTCACCTCAGGCACAGCTTAGAGTGCCTTCTCAGAATGGGGCAAACTCAGCAGATTGAGCTGTGCTTAGAAGAGCAAGCCCTTATTGCATTCATAGCCCACTGGTGATTGCCAGGTCACAATGATGGAAGCCCAGCGCAGCTCTGAATACTTCAACCAGACATATCTTCTTCAGGTGGGAGCTCTCACTGCGTTAATCTGTCACTTCTCTTCTTTCATCCAAAAGCACCCCTATCCTTAAGGGCCACTAATGCTCATCAGGGTCGTCTGGCCTTTCTCATTATTGAGGGCTTACCACTGGGGAAGCCCATGGCTCTTGGTATCTCATTTGAACTATAGTCTTATCAAGTGCAGAGAAGACCTGAGCTTCCTGTAGTAATAAAGTTGTCACTCTGCACCTAACTTTAATCAAGCCACAAGTCAACAACCAAAGGGAGTCGGTGATTTTCTAGGCATTTTCCTGCTGATCCCATTGATCTGGCTCAGAAGGGCGGAAAGTTAGAAGGGTGTATCGGACACAGTCTCTGTCCTCAAGGAGCATGGAACATGTTAAAGATACATAAAATAACTCAGTTGCAAAGGCCCACTGATATTTAAATCACTGTTCTGGGAAATCACAAGACAGAGAAAATCCTGATGTGGCTAAAGGGCAGCAGAAGAGAAAGCACATCTTATGCTGCATTTGCATGGCAGCGATTTACATATATTAGTGCTTATTTAATCTCTCCTAATAATAGAAATGCATTTCCACACTTTACAAGAAAGAAAACCAAGGCTTTGAAATGTTAAATAATTTATCAAGCCATAGCTGGAATTGAAATCCAGGTCTCTTAGATTCATTTTATTACTCTAGATATTTTAGACTTCATGAAGAAATTGGAACTTGTGTAGGAATAAGACAGATATTTGAACTAGCAGTCAGCAATAGTGAGGATAATTGTAGCCAGTAAAAAGGGATAAGAAAAGAATCAGAGATAAATTGTGGCATTCTTTTAACTGGAATAGAAAACTACCTTCTCTGAAACAGTGGTCTCTTTCTGATGCTAACAGTAAAATAAAAACATTCACTATTGTTTGCATAGAGTTTTAACATTTAAGGAGGAGTTTTACTTGTATTACCTTGTCTGAGGTCCATCTTAACTCTGTGAGTTAAGTAGGAAAGATATTTACATTAATATCCCCTATTTCATAGGTGAGAAATCTGAGGCAAAGATGGATTCATGGAGCCAAGATCTCAAAATTAATAGTGGGTCAGGACAAAAATTGAATCCAAATCTTTTGGCTCTAAAGTCTATACAGTTTTCAGGTTACTTTTGAAACTTCCCTGCATTTCAAAGCTCAAACAGAGATGTGAACCACAGTTAAGAAAATCACGCAGGTGATTTTGTCTTTAAATAAGTGGTTGAGTAACATGATCTTGGGGCCTTCTCCAAGGTTTTGTGATTCTGCTGCTGTTATATATACTTCACTGTAGCCAGAGTCAATTAATCGCAATCTTATGAAGACTTGCTCAGGTCTTCAAAACCATTTACCAACTTAGCTTATATCTTCCACACCAAGCACAGTGCCTACCACCTAACAGTTGTATGGAATATAAGACTGATGCTATCTGACCACAAACATTGAGTATAATTACTATAATTATTACTGCTTTGTATTTGACGTTACAGAAATTAAGTGGCTGGCTCCAACCTGGACCTGATAAGTGGTTTTATCTATTTGGATGCAGATTTGAATGAGCATCTGACTGACTCCAAACCTTAGCTTTTATTTTGAATGGAATTTGAATAAAAATAAATGAGTGAGTGCCAGATAAATGACTCAGATGTGTAAACTTGAAGATTGTAAATTTATTCTGAAGCCAGCACTAGAAAGCTTCAAATGTCTCTTCAGTCTGTGGTTTCTGTTCTTGCCATCAGTTCTTCTGTCAGGTGGGGCTGCATTTGGCATCAAGCTCTCTGTAGAGAGATGCTACTTACGTACTAATGGTTTAATGTTACTGACCCAGTTCCCAGACCAGAACACCACAAGCCTTTGAGGGAAGATGAATCCACTACCTAGGCTGAGTCAAGTTGGCCTTTGGTCAGGAATAATGGGTCAGTAGAACTCAGTGTTTAGCTCTGTCAGACCCAATCAAAGGTACCCACAGAGACCAGCTGCCCCAGGAGTGGTTCTGGCATCTGTCATTTACAGATCTAGAGTTTATTTTGGGGGAGATCCATGGACTATGATTTATATTAGTTTTGTTTATCACTTTTACCTCTCAAAAATGAAAAAAAAATCTTTATATTCATCTTCTCTGTGAATGGTTGTGGGGTGGAGCTGTGCCTTAGCTATGTTGATTTTATCAAACCTGCGCGTTCGTCCCTGCCCCGTCTCCTCCCCAGCCTCTCGTGGACAGTTACCTCTGGTGATTAAAGGTGATATCAGAGAATTCAACACCAGTTTAGTAAATTGCTCATTGAGTTTCAGAGTGGAAAAATAAAGCGCTGAGGTAGGGCTTGAAGGATGTAACCAGTACACAGTCTCTTCTGAGGCGTCCTCCCCACTCTTCTCCAAAGATACTTCTTACCTTTCTCCCATTAGTTTATCTCCAGAAACTTGGAGAAATGGGAAGTCTTCCAGGCAGGTGTCCAGGACAAGATTCTCCAGAAAAATAACTTCTATACAATGAAAGAGTATATTGCTGTATATGTGTCACTTTCAGAGTGATTATCAAAGGCAATGATGCAAGCAGGCCAGTATTATGAATGACTTTTAGACCATTTCTTCATGATGGTAACTCTTCCTGGAGACTGCGAGCTTCACACAGCACATGGGCTCATTTTTTTTTAAATGTGTTGACAGACTTATTTTAAGCTTCTTAGGAGCCGAGACCACGTTACATTAATCACTGTATCTGCCTAACCCAGATCTTAGTACACAGTGTACGTGAAACAGATGTTTGCCAAATAAGTGTTAGTTAATAAATAGATAAATATTCAGTACTAAAGGAGGAAAATGTTTATTTTATCCTAAACTTAAAATTGAGCTTCAAGACGCAATTAAAGGACATGATCCACTCCTAAATGCAATTCCATTGTTTAAAATGTAAATTTGTGCCTTATGTCTAAGAGAACATTTTCTGAAATTTGACTAGAATTTTACACAAAGGGGTCTCTTTTTAAATAGAAGCTCAAGTTCAAGAAAACTCCAAAAACTGTAAGACAACTTGGGTTAAGTTAATGAGACTTTTGGATTATGAATACTGGTCACTTCAGATGACCTCTGCATGGGCCCATTTAATCATATTATTTGCAGGTCTTCAGTACCTCAGAAATATATAGACCTTGGAGGCAATGTTACTATTACAGAGGAAGACAGTCTGTGAAAAATAATATTAAAATACCATCTAGTTCTCACATATTAAATTATACTTTGATAGCCCAAGTAATACTTGCAGGGTGACCTAGAGAAGGTAAACTCTGTGTCTCAAATTTGTATACTATGAAATAAAGATCAAGTGCAACCACAGAGCATTTCTAAGAAGTATATCATATACACGCTTGGTCCATGCCCGACGCATAATAAACTTTCACAAAATGAAAGTTTATTATCATCATATTTATAAGGTATTCTGCTTTTATCTTCAGGATTTCAAAATTGCGAATAACATTATTCTTCAGGAACTCCGTATTGGTTCACTACAGCAGTAAATTCCCTAACTACTTTTCTTTTCCCCTACCTCTCCAGTATTCAAGAAGAATTTTCATTAACTATTAGCCAAGGTTATTATATTTTTTCCATGAGGCATATGCCTATGATTTTACCTCCAGAGGAAAAGGAAAGAAATTGAAGATGGTAGGAAGAGTCACCAGGTGCTACTTGAAAAATGATAAGAATTAATGTAACTTTGCAGACCAACAGAAGTTTTTAGCCCCATTACATTTGAGAATTACTTGCAAAAATAATCTGTTTCATTTCCAACTCTCTAAAAAAAATGTGAATTTTAAATCCATCCGTGTTTTCATTATAATAATGTTATCTTGCCCTCAAATAGTCACCCTAAAGTATTTAACATAGAGGACAATACAGTGTGGAAATAATTCATGGAGAGATCTTTATGGCAAACATTCCTTCTCTTGACCTTGAGCAAATTGTTCCCCAAGTATAAACCTCAAGATAACCATACCTTTCAGCTAGGCCTTGGAATGTTGTAAGGATTAAAGAGGTAATGCCTTGCAAATTCCTTGAGTGACCCAAAGAACAAATCTATAGAAAAAGTAAACCACTACTAAACATTCTTCAGCATTTAAATTGTCTATCCCCTTTCTAAACTGGATGTGTGGAGAGGATGTAGGTGAAAAGAGTGGAGATACTGGAGGGAAAGGAAGCTATACCAGTAGTAAAGAACCAGTGTTTTCCTATTTAGTCTGGATGCTGTATTCTGTAGCAAGCACAGAAATCAGTAGCAGATATCAAAGTAAGGGATGATGCTTACTTTCAAAAAAAACTATGAAATTTCTTTTGAGAAACAAAAAAAAATGGTAGTGTACATACAAAATCCTAACTTACTGATAATGAGTAGAGGAAATGTTACTCATTACTATTTTTACAGTATATCAAACCACCAAATCTTTTAAAAAGTCATCCCGCAAAGTATCACCATGTACATGAAGCTGGTACATCTGCTCTTAGAACAAGTGCCTACGAATCAAGATAGTTCAAGGGGAGGATTATAAAGAAAACCTTACTGGAAAAATAAACTATGTATTAAATATGCAAATTTCCACATAATTGTCATCAAATTTCTAGTCTTAATTCACAGCATTCAACTCTAAGTTAATCTTTTCTTTTTTCTTAATTTTTTTTAAATCAATGAGCCATTTCAAACCACAATGATTCCTTTTTGAACTGCAGTATTATAGTGCATGTATGGATACCTGTGTGATACATATACATATTGTCTATACTGTATTGCATTTTAATTACATAATTTAAAAATTCCTTAGTTCTTTGGTTCCTTAATCTCATTATAGATATATTATTATATATGTATGTAATACATGGAAGTGTATTAATATAGATTGATATAAAGATAAATAGATATTAGTTTTTAATTTAACATCAACTTTTTCTCACATAAACTGCTATATTCACATTATTAGTAAACAGTTTTCATAAAAGGATATTGTTAGTAACTGTACAATAAGTGGAGGGGATGTAGTAACTTAGTGTTTATAGTTATTGTTTCTAGAAAAGGTTTTAGAGGGAATGAGTTAACTGAAATTAATGACAAAGGGAAGCTTGCAGTTCATAGACATACAACCATAATCAAATCTCAACACTTTTACCCAGGCAAATTATCGGGTTACTTTCCTACTTTCAAAGACACCCCTTCAAATATTATTATATCATTTCATTTCTCTTTTAGAGCTTCAGCATTGTTCACTGAACATAATTATACCTGAAAGAGTTATATTTCAGTGTAATTTGCTTTAGGCCTCGCTATGAACTGAATATTTGTGTTTTCCTCAAAATGGATATGTTGAGACTTAATCCCCAATGGTATGCTGTTGGGAGGTGTGGCCTTTGGAAAGTAATTAGGTCACAAGCATGGAACATCACGAATGGGATTAATGCCCTTATAAAAGAGGTCTCAGAGAGCTCCCTCACCCTTTCTACCAAGTGAGGACATTGAAAAGACAGCCATCTGAGTCAGGAAGCAGACACAGAATCTGCCAGTGCCATAATCTTGGACTCCCCAGCCTATCAACTCCAAGATATATGTGTGTTTTTTTATAAACTACCCAATCAATGGTATTTTGTTATAGCAACCCAAACAAAGTCAGGTCCTCAATGATGATTGGGCAATTCCAAACAGAAGTCTCTCAGTAGTGCCTATTGAGAATACAGCATGGGGAAAATGCCCTCAAGTACCATCACCATCTGAGTACTTTGGAAACTGAGAAACCTTATCAAAGTTTTTTAATTTTTTAATTTTGGTAAATTCTTCACATTTCTCATTTTTCCAAACTTCCGGCAAATATTTATGATATATGTGTGTGTGTCTGTGTGTGTATCTATAGAGATCAGACTGAAATAGAGATATCCCATCCATTATACACACACACACACACACACACACACACATATACACACACATGTACACATACATATATTAATGGGATAAATATCAATTAAACTTTAGATGAGAATATTAAAATATCTCTCAAAAGAACACCATAAGTTATTAGAAAAAAATAAGGGCTAGAATTAATTTATGAAAACATAAATGTAAACAAATATACCAATAAAACTATATTTAATATTCAGTGTATGAAGTTTTAAATGACTACTATCTACATTTTAAAGTCTATGTTGCTCCCTTTAAAATGCATTGCTATTAATGTTTCAAGACACACATTTTCAAATATAAGTCATATGCCTATGACTTAACCAAGTTATGGTTAGAGAATAGACAATCTAAAAATCAGCCTCTAAATTTGATTTGCTGGTATCAAAATCTTTTGTATTCTTTATATTTTCAATTATAGACTTTGTTAAAACTCTTTCACTTTGAAAATTCTTCATTTACAATTTTATTTATGAAAATTAATGTAATTCTAAGCACTAATGTCATTTTTAAAAAGGGATTATTTTAAAATATAAGTGCTATAAACTTTAGTCTGTAGACATTGAAATACCTGTAAGATTGGAGAGAAAACCTACAAGGAATCTCATGATGTTGTGAAGAAGTAGAAACTCTCTGTGATTCAGGAAAAGAATTTAACTGAGAGATGTCTGTTTAACCATATCAACAACTAATACAGGATGGGTTCTAGTTTCTGAAATCTCTTATTTTCCTTTCTTGAATAGGTACAGTGTTAAGGCACTGACATAATTAATTAATTTATTAGGTAGTAGAAAATACCAAATAGCCTAAAAATATTTGGAATTCAAGTAGCATATTATTTGGAATGTAATTCAATGGTTGGTTTAATTTGGAACAGTTCACTTTATTACTGCCTCCAACATTTAAAGACAAGATTTTATTCATTTTTTTCTTTTCTCTTTTTTTTTTCTTTCTTTGTTCATTTGCAAACATGGGCTAATTAACTTTCCCCTTATTACTGAGATTTTGTCTGGTTATATTACTCAAAACCATGTAAGATATGTTAGAAAACAGACATGTTGAAAATATAAGAAAACACTCAGAAAACACTGAGACTAGTTTTGTGAATTTTGAGAGGGAAAAACTGAGATTTAGTCCCTGCTTTCTGGAGCAACTTTTCAAACAGAAGTATATTAAATTGTTTCTAAATAAGTTCTAAACTCTCTAGGGTTCCTTCCACTTCGCAAATATTATCTATCCAGAGGTTAATAAATAGATAAAATTTATAATTTATCCAGGTCATATAGTAATTTGTAGTGAGCTATTTTGTAAATATATGCTTGATGTTTCCAAAATGTTCTTTTATTTTTAAATAATCAAAGAAGGATTATTTGTGACTATTAGAAAGGAAAAGAACCTAAGGCTTTCATTATTAAGTCTGTTATTTATTATGACATTAACATACTTACCTTTTTGTTTTACTAAATTGACTGCTTTATTAGCAGAACAAAAGGTACACAAGTAAAATAATCTCATTTCTATTTTACACTTATCCTATGTCATTATCTTGAGGTCTACTTTAAATGAGCTTAGCATGATATATAAGAAATTTATCTTCTACATGATACCATGGATATTCTGAAAGGAGTTCAGGCTGGGTCCAGAGAGAGCTAGTAAAGTGAGTCTCTGTATTTGGAAACCCATCCTCTGACCTGATAAAAAAGTGACTCTAGCTGTTGTCTCTAAACATGTAACATCTGTTCCAGGCTTTAGAGCAATTCTGAGTTCAAAGGGAAGTTCTCATAGGTGAAATATCCACAATCTTATTTTAAGAAAGCAATACTCTATATTCTTTTTTCTTTTACTTCTTCTCATTATCACGTTTCCTTTTTACTTTTCCTTGAAGGTGGCAGCATGATCAGTCCCCCAGGTTAGAGCAAGGCAGTTTCACTGATTCTTCTGAATGTGTGGATGATAAGACAATAGAGCTGTGCCCCATCTTCAGGTTTCCAGGGTTCTGTGGCATTTCTCCCCAGCTTACAAGGTCCTAGGCAAGTTATATATGCAAAGAAAAACTAAATTAAAGAGCAATTTAAAATGGTTAAGTGGCAGTACTAAGTGCTGTTTAATTTATTTTAGAGATTTTCTTTTTGCACTTCAGAGATGTTATTCTATTACAGATCCAGGTTAAGAAAAAAGTGCCAACTAACAGTCTTGCCAAATTATGAAACATTGTTCAAAAAATCTCATTTCATTCTCCAGATGGTCTAATTCCTTTTATTTCTTTTTTTTTTAACTTCAAAATTTTAGGTAAGACTTTCATTAACATGCTTCAGAAATTGAGATAAACTATTAACTATTTCAATAATCTGATGAAAGTGACTTAATTAGTCATCATATTGGGTACTGAGAAAGGAGTAAGTAAATTCATGGTTATTTAACATATGTGTGCAATTTATTAGATACCTCATTTCAATAAAGATTTAAATCAAATTTTAAAGAGTGTCTACCAATAAATCCTTAGAAAAGGAAACATCCCTCTTTACTACAAATGTAATTATAACTAAAAATCATATTTACATGCATGTAAATTTGGGTGAAATTCTTTTCAGTTTTTCTCAAAACAAGACAATTTCCTTCAAATGCAGGATTTATATGATCATACTAAAAGTGTACAGATATTCTCACTTCTGCCTCTAGCCAAGTTGGAGTAATAGGGACTGGATTTACTCTCCCTCCTGAAACTGCCAAAAAAAAAAAAGCAACCCAGAAAATATATGAAGCAATGATTTTTCAAGACACTGGAAAGGAGTGGGCAGTGATCTTAACAAATGAGAAACACATGAAGTGAGCCTGGTGCTGGCCTCAGCATACTGCATTTAAAGAGTTTCCAGACCACAGTGCAGGGAGGAAGTCCACAGGTTGGAGCCAGGGAAGCTCTTTGAATTGCACTGAGCTGACATTAGGTTTATGGATTAAGAACACAAGAGAGAAGAGATACGCACAGAAACAGAACTATGAAGACCTGTAAAATACTCCTTTGAGTATTCAGCTGAGCACCGATCAACACTTCCATGCAAGGAGACTACAAAGAAGCCAAGGAAGAAATCACTGCCAAGGTTTACAAGGAACGGCTCCCATTTGTCACAGAAGCATCTAAAAGTTGTGCTTACATCAGTCAAACTGGACAACTGTTACTGGATATTGGATAGAGTACTCAGAAGGGTCTTGCCTCAGTGATGTGGGAAAATTAGCTCTAGATGTAATACTGATTTGGTCCTAATTAACAAATCATAAAAGCAAGACCTAAAATATCAAACTGACCTAACTTGGTCCCAGAAAAACCCTCACAACTATATACAGGAGAACAAAAATACCTGGTACACAACAACTTAAATACACAGTATCTGGTATCTAATGAAATACTCCTACAAAAAAATACTACTACAAAGTAAGTAGAAAAATCAATTGATCCAAATTATTCTACAGATATAAGAATTATCAAAGATATTAAAATAGGTATTATAACTATAGTCCACACAAGAGCAATAGAACTAAAAATACAGCATCTATAAGTAGATTTACATAATATGCCAATCAATTTTTGTCAAAGACAGAAAGATGCAATTTTTGTCATTGGAAAATGATAATCTTTTAAACAAATAGTGATGAAGCAATTGTATATCCATAGGTTAATAAATGAACCTTGAAATAAACTTTATACTTGGTACAAAAATTTTCTCAATTTGGACCATAGATCTAAATGTGAAATGTAAGGCTATATAGCTTAGGGTAAAAATTAGGAGAAAGTACTCATGGCCGGGGGTTATTTAAATATTTCTTAAACATGACACCAAATATATGATTTGTAAAAAAAATGAATAAATTGGATTTTATCAAAATTAAATGTTTTTCTTCTGAGAAAACCCTCACAACTATAAACAGGAGAACAAAATAAAACAAAACAGCACCACACTAGACAAAGGAGAGATATATTTGCAAAACGCAAATTCAAGATATGATTTGCTTTCTAAAACTATAAAGAATTACCAAAAGTCAAAAAGAAGAAAACAAATGACCCAATTAAAAATAGACTTTACCAAAGAGAGCCCAGAGATATCAAATATATACATAAAAATATGTTCAGCTTCAGAAGCCAAAAAGCAAATCCAAACTGAAATTCTGATTTGATACCACTATATACCTATGGACTATACTGGCAAATTAAAGCCAACACTGTGTCAAAAGAATATGTCATGACCTACTGGGATATATCAATTCAAGATTGATTATATATTTGAAATTCAATCAGTTAATTAACACATAAAGTAGGAAACACATCATTACCTCAATAGACACAGAAATGAAGTCCAACATCCATTTCAGATAAAAATTCTCACAAACTAGAAATGGAAGTAAGCCTCCTCTACCTGATAAAAGACATCATACTCAGTGGTAATTACCTGAGCGTTTGCTCCAAAGATTGGGAGAAAGACAAGATTGTCTTTTCTCATTGCTCTTATTCACACTGTCCTAGTGGTTTTAAGCAGGAAAATGGAGAAAAAAGTGGAGGGAGGGGAGGCATCCAGACTGGAAAGGGAGAAGAAAAACCCTATTAACTTGCTTGCGGCATGATTAGTCTATGTTGAAAAAATCCAAGGAATCTTCAAGAAAACTATTAGAACTAGTAAATTTACAAAGTTTTCAAGATTTAGATCAATATAAACACAATCAACAATTACATTTCCATATACTACCAATGAACAATAAGAAAGTAAAATTGCAAAACAATACTATTTATAATAGTATTAAAATGAGTAAAATATTTAGGAATAATTCTAACAAATCTGTGAAGAACCCATACACTGAAGACTGTGCAAACTTGCTGAGAAAAAGAAAGAAAGAAAGAAGTCTTAAATTAATGGAGATATATACCATGTTGGTAGGTTAGAGGGCTTAAATGTTAAGATATCAATTCTCCCCAAAGTTATCAATAGAAACAAGATAAGTCCAAGTAAAATAACAGCAATATTTTTTTCTTTTTGGTAGAAATTGGCACATTGATTTAAAATTCATGGAGAAATTCTAAGGACCTAGAATAGCCAAAAACCTTTTGGAAAAAAAAAATTATTGGAAGATTAACACTACATTATATCAGGAATTCGTGGAAACTAGTTTTCACTACAGTGTGACATTGTCCTCAACACAGATAAATCAATGGAACAGAACAGTAAGCCAAAAAATAAACTCATGCATAATGGAAGGATAGTCTTTGGAACAAAGAGTGCTTGAACCATTGGCTACCTAACTATGTCCATCTATAGAAACTTTTTTTATTAAGGGATCATTGATATACACTTTTATAAAGGTTTCACATGAAAAAACAATGTGGTTACAAAATTAAACCATGTTGGAGTCTCTCCGCCTGCCTTGTAAGAGGGGACTCCGGGCTCCCAGGTTGGTGGGTGGCCCTGGAGCTTGGCTGCTGGTCGGAGGGGTGCCCCTGCCCCTCAGCCTGGGCACATCTTCCCCCTGGCTGCTCCTGACTTCTGGAGTTCTGAGAAGATGGCAGTGTGAGCAGGGCGGCGGAAATCTCCTCCCAAAACCATATATATCTATGAAAATACAGCAAATACAACTATTCTTAAAAGAGAGACCAGAAGATATAGGACAGTGCACAGCCTGCATCTGCACCTGAGAGGACTCGGCACCCCGTGAGGTGGAGCAACAAAGGGCCCGGTAGAGCTGCGTGGCCTTGGCTGTGGAATACTGGAGCAACACTACCACCTACAGCATCCTTACAGAATCTACTCCCGTCTTAAAGAGCCCAGCTGACATACGTGGCACCTACCAGCGACCACTTCTATTGCCATGAAAAGACAGAGGAATATGGTATAGACCAAGCTCACCAAGACCCAGACAACAAAAGAGAGGGAGACTGAAGGGATGGAAATGCACAATCTTCCTGAAAAAGATTTCAGAATAAAAGTCATAACCATGCTGATGGATGTACAGAGAAACATGCAAGAGCTGAGGGAGGAAGTGAGGGAAGTCAGGAAAGACAATGCAGAAATGAGACAAACCATTGACGGGCTTAGCAGCAGACTGGACGAGATGCAAGAGACTGTTAATGGAATGGAAATCAGAGACAGGAATGCAGAGAAGTGGAGGCAGAGAGAGATAAAAGGATCTCTAGGACTGAAAGAATATTAAGAGAACAGTGTAACCAATCCAAACGGAACAATATTCGCATTATAGGAGTACCAGAGGAATAAGAGAGAGGAAAAGGGATAGAAAGTGTCTTTGAAGAAATAATTGCTGAAAACTTCCCCATAAGGGGAAGGAAATAGTCTCGCAGTCCACAAAGCCCACAGATCTTCCAACATAAGGGATTCAACAAAAGGGAAGATAACACCAAGAAACATAATAATTAAAATGGCAAAGATAAAAGATAAGGAGAGAGTATTAAAGGCAGCTAGAGAGAGAAAAAAGATCACCTACAAAAAAAAACCCATCAGACTATCATCAGACTTCTCCACAGAAACCTTACAGGCCAGAAGAGAATGGCATGATATATTTAATGTAATGAAACAGAAGGGCCTAGAACCAAGAATATGGTATCCAGCAAAATTATCATTTAAATATGATGCAGGGATTAAACAATTTCCAGACAAGCAAAAGCTGAGATAATTTGCCTCCCATAAACCACCTCTACAGGACAACTTAAAGGAATTGCTCAAGAGGGAAGCACTCCTAAGGCTAAAAAGATGTCACGAGAGAAAATAAAATCATAGCAAAGAAAGCAGACCATCCAAATACTAACTAAAGGCAAAGAATAAAACACATAGTATATAAAGAATGGAGGAGGAAGAATAAGAAGGGAGAGAAATAAAGAAACATCAGGCTGTGTTTAAAATAACTTAACAAGAAAGTTATGTTAGATTGTCAGATACTAAAGAAGCAACCCTTGAACCTTTGGTAACCACAAATCTAGAGCCAGCAATGGCAATAAGTACATATCTATCAATAACCACCCTAAGTGTAATGGACTGAATGCACCAATCAAAAGACACAGAGTAACAGAATGGATAAAAAAGCAAGACCCATCTATATGCTGCCTACAAGAAACTGACTTCAAACCCAAAGGTATACACAGACTAAAAGTGAAGGGATGGAAAAAGATATTTCATGCAAGCAACAAGGAGAAAAAAGCAGGTGTTGCAGTACTTGTATCAAACAAAATAGACTTCGAAACGAAGAAAGTAGCAAGAGATAAAAAAGGACATTACATAATGATAAAGGGGTCAGTCCAACAAGAGGATATAACCATTATAAATATATATGGACCCAATACGGGAGTGCCGGCATATGTGAAACAAACACTAACAGAATTAAAGGAGGAAATAGACAGCAATTCATTTTAGGAGACTTCAACACACCACTCACTCCAAAGGACAGATCAACCAGACAAAAAATAAGTAAAGACACAGAGGCACTGAAAAACACACTAGAACAGATGGACCTAACAGACATCTACAAACTCTACACCCAAAAGCAACGGGATAAACATTCTTCTCAAGTGCACATGGAACATTTTCCAGAAGAGACCACAAAGTAGGCCACAAAAAGAACCTCAGTAAAGTAAAAAATATTAAAATTCTACGAACCAACTTCACAGATGACAAAGGTATAAAACTAGAAATAAATTTTAGAAAGAAATCAAAATGGCTCACAAATACATGGAGACTTAACAACACTCTCCTAATTAATCAATGAGTTAATGAACAAATCAAAACAGAAATCAAAGAATACATGGAGACTAATGACAACAACAACACAAAGCCACAGCTTCTGTGGGACGCAGCAAAGGCACTTCTAAGAGGAAAGTATATTGCAATCCAGGCCTATTTAGAGAAGGAAGAACATTCCCAAATGAATAGTCTAAAGACACAATTACTGAAATTGGAAAAAGAAGAACAAATGAGGCCCAAAGTCACCAGAAGGAGGGACATAAAGATCACAGAAGAAATAAATAAAATTGAGAAGAATAAAACAATAGAAAAAATCAATGAAACCAAGAGCTGGTTCTTTGAAAAAATAAACAACATGGATAAACCCCTAGCCAGACTTATTAAGAGAAAAAGAGAATCTACACACATAAACAGAATCAGAATTGAAAAAGGAAAAATAACGACAGACCCCACAGAAATACAAAGAATTATAATATTATGAAAATCTATATGCTAACAAGCTGAAAAACCTAGAAGAAATGGACAACTTCTTAAAAAAATACAACCTTCCAAAACTGACCTAACAAGAAACAGAAAAACTAAACAGACCAATCACCAGCAAGGAAATTGAAGCGGTAATCAAAAAACTACGCAAGAACAAAACCCCCGGACCAGATGGATTTACCTCTGAAATCTAGCAGACATATAGAGAAGAAATAACACCCATTCTCCTTAAAGTTTTCCAAAAAATAGAAGAGGAGGGATCACTTCCAAACATTCTATGAAGCCAGCATCACTCTAATACCAAAACCTGGCAAAGACCTCACCAAAAAAGAAAATTACAGACCAATATCCCTGATGAATGTAGATCCAAAAATATTCAACAAAATATTAGCAAACCGAATTCAAAAATACATCAAGAGGATCATAGACCATGATGAAGTGGGATTCATCCTAGGGATGCAAGGATGGCACAACATTTGAAAATCCATCAACATCATCCACCACATCAACTAAAAGAACAAAAACCACATGATCATCTCCATAGATGCTGAAAAAGCATTTGACAAAATTCAGCATCCACTCATGATTAAGACTCTCAACAAAATGGGTATAGAGGGCAAGTACCTCAACATCATAAAGGCTATATATGACAAACCCACAGCTAACATCATACTTAATAGTGAGAAGCTGAAAGCTTTTCATCTAAAATTGGGAACAAGACAGGGATGTCCACTCTCTCCCCTGTTATTCAACATAGTACTGGAGGTCCTAGCCATGGCAATCAGACAAAACAAAGAAATACAAGGCATCCAGATTGGTAAAGAGGTCAAATTGTCACTATTTGCAGATGACATGATATTGTACATAAAAAACCCTAAAGACTCCACTCCAAAACTACTAGAACTAATATCTGAATTCAGCAAAATTGCAGGATACAAAATTAACACACAGAAATCTGTTCCTTTCCTATACACTAACGATGAACTAACAGAAAGAGAAATCAGAAAAACAATTCCATTCACAATTGCCTCAAAAACAAAAAAATACCTAGGAATGAACCTAACCAAGCAAGTGAAAGACCTATACTGTGAAAACTACAAGACACTCCTAAAAGAAATTAAAGAGGGCACTAACAAATGGAAATTCATCCCATGCTCTTGGCTAGGTAGAATAAATATTGTCAAAATGGCTATACTACCTAAAGCAATCTATAGATTCAATGCAATCCTATCAAACTACCAACAGCTTTCTTCAATGGACTGGAACAAATAATTCTAAAATTCATATTGAACCACAAAAGACTGAATAGCCAAAGCAATCCTGAGAAGGCAGAATAAAACAGGGGGAATTATGCTCCCTGACATGAAGCTCTACTACAAAGCCACATTAATCAAGACAATATGGTATTGGCACAAGAACAGACCCACAGACCAGTGGTACAGAATAGAAAATCCAAACATTAACCCAAACATATACAGTCAATTAATATTTGATACAGGAGCCTTGGATATACAATGGGGAGATGACAGCCTCTTCAGCAGCTGGTGTTGGAAAAACTAGACAGTTGCATGTAAGAGAATGAAACTGGACTACTGTCTAACCCCATACACAAAAGTCACCTCAAAATGTATCAGAGACCTGAATTTAAGTCATGAAATCACAAAACTCTTAGAAAAAAACATAGGCAAAAATTTCTTGGGCATAAACATGAGTGACTTCTTCATGAACATATCTCCCCGAGCAAGGAAAACAAAAGCAAAAATGAACAAGTGGGACTATATCAAGCTGAAAAGCTTCTGTTCAGCAAAGGACACCAGCAGTAGAACAAAAAGGCATCCTACAGTATGGGAGAACATATTCATAAATGACGTATCCTATAAGGGTTGACATCCAAAATATATAAAGAACTCACGCACCTCAACAAACATAAAGTAAATAATCCAATTAAGAAATGGGCAGAGGACATGAATAGACACTTCTCCAAAGAAGAAATTCAGATGGCCAGCAGGCACATGGAAAGATGCTCCACATCGCTAATCATTAGAGAAATGCAGATTAAAACCCCAATGAGATATCTCCTCACACCAGTGAGAATGGCCAACATCCAAAACACAAACAACAACAAATGTTGGCGAGGATGTGGAGAAAAGGGAACTCTCCTACACTGCTGGTGTGAATGCAAGTTAGTTCAACCATTCTGGAAAGCAGTATGGAGATTCCTCAAAAAACTCAAAATAGAAATACCATTTGACCCAGGAATCCCACTCCTAGGAATTTACCCTAAGAATGCAGCAGCCCAGTTTGAAAAAGACAGATGCACCCCTATGTTTATCGCAGCACTATTTACAATAGCCAAGAAATGGAAGCAACCTAAGTGTCCATCAGTAGATGAATGGATAAAGAAGATGTGGTACATATACACAATGGAATATTATTCAGCCATAAGAAGAAAAGAAATCCTACCATTTGCAACAACATGGATGGAGCTAGAGAGTATTATGCTTAGTGAAATAAGCCAAGCCGAAAAAGCCAAGTACCAAATGATTTCACTCATAGGTGGAGTATAAGAACAAAGAAAGAACTGAAGGAACAAAACAGCAGCAGACTCACAGAACCCAAGAATGGACTAATAGTTACCAAAGGGAAAGGGACTGGGGAGTATGGGTGGAATGGGAGGGGCAAGGGAGAAAAAGGGGCTTTACGATTAACAGATACAGTGTTGCCAGGGCACGGGGAGGGCTGAACAACTCAGAGAAGACAAGTAGTGACTCTGTGGCATCTCACTATGCTGATGGACAGTGACTGTAATGGGGTTGGTGGGGGACCTGATGAAGGGGGTAGTTTAATCACCATAATATTGCACATGTAATTGTAGATTAATAATACCAAAATAAACTATTAAAAAAAAGGGCAAAAGAAAAAAAATATGTTCCGATTGTGGTAATATATATGTAACATGAAATTTGCCAATTTACCTTCAAATATTTTTATTGTGATAAAATATAGTTTTTGAACCACTTTTAAGTGTACATTAAAATGGCATTAATTACAAAAAAAAATTTTTTTATTAAAAAATAATTGAACCGTGTTTTCATGTCCCCCCCGTACCCCATTGCAGTCACTGCCCATCAGTGTAGTAAGATGCCACAGAGTCACTGCTTGCCCTCTCTGTGCTACACAGTATTCCCCAGAACCCCGGCACCATGTGTGCCAATCATAACACCCCTCAATCCCCTTAGCCCTCCCTCCCTGCCCGCCCTCCCCACCCCACCTCCTTGGCAACCACTGGTCCCTTCTTGGAGTTTGTGAGTGTGTTGCTGTTTTGTTCCTTCAGTTTTACATCGTTGTTATACTCCACAAATGAGGGAAATCATTTGCTACTTGTCTTTCTCCACCTGGCTTATTTCACTGAGCATAATATCCTCCAGCTCCACCCATGTTGTTGCAAAAGGTAGGATTTATTACTTTCTTAAGGCTGAATAGTATTCCATTGTGTATATGCACCACCCCTTTCTTATCCATTTCTCTACTGATGGACAGTTAGGTTGCTTCCATACCTTGGCTATTGTAAATAGTGCTGCAATAAACATAGGGCTGCATATATCTTTTGAATCTGAGAAATTATATTCTTTGGGTAAATTCCTAAGAGTGGAATTTCTGGGTCAAATGGTATTTCTATTTTTAGTTTTTTGAGGAACCTCCATGTTGTTTTCCACAAAGGTTGAACTAGCTTACATTCCCACCAGCAGTGTAGGAGGGTTCCCCTTTCTCCACATGCTCATCAGCATTTGCTGTTCTTAGTCTTTTCGATACTGGCCATCCTAACTCGTGTGAAGTGATATCTTATTATGGTTTTTTTTGCATTTCCGTGATAATTAGTGATGTGGAGCATAGTCCCATGTGCCTCTTGGCCCTCTGAATTTCTTCTTTGGAGAAGTGTCTGTTCATATCCTCTGCCTATTTTTTAATCTGGTTATTTGATTTTTGGGTGTTGAGGCATGTGAGTTCTTTATATAGTCTGGATGATAAGCCCTTGTCAGATATGTCATTTACAAATATATTCTCCCATACTGTAGGATGCCTTTTTGTTCTGTTGGTGTCCTTTGCTGTACAGAAACTTTTTAGTTTGATGTAGTCCCATGTGTTCATTTTTTATTTTGTTTCCCTTGCTCAAAGAGATGCATTCAGAAAAAAGTTATTCATGTTTATATTCAGGAGATTTTTGCCTATGTTTTTTTCTAAGAGTTTTATGATTTCATGACTTACATTCAGGTCTTTGATCCATTTTGAGTTTACTTTTGTGTATGGGGATAGACAATAATCCAGTTTCATTCTCTTGCATGTAGCTGTCCAGTTTTGCCAAGACCAGCTGTTGAAGAGGCTGTCATTTCCCCATTGTATGTCCATGGCTCCTTTATCGAATATTAATTGACCATATATGCTTGGGTTTATATCTGGGCTCTCTAGTCTGTTCTTGTGCCAGTACCAAATTGACTATATTGTGGCTTTGTAGTAAAGCTTGAAGTTGGGGAGGTTGATCCCCCAGCTTTATTTTTCCTTCTCAGGATTGCTTTGACTATTCAGGGTCTTTTGTGGTTCCTATGAATTTTAGAACTATTTGCTCTAGTTTATTGAAGAACACTTTTGGTATTTTGATAGGAATTGTATTGAATCTGTAGATCACTTTAGGCAGGATGGCCATTTTGACAATTTTAATTCTTCCTATCCTTGAGCATGGGATGTGTTTCCATTTTATTGGTATCTTCTTTAATTTCTATCATGAATGTCTTGTAGTTTTCAGAGTATAGGTCTTTCACTTCATTCACTACGTTTATTCCTAGGTATCTTAATCTTTTGATACAATTGTGAATGGAATTGTTTTCCTGATTTCTCTTTCTGCTAGTTCATCATTAGTGTATAGGAATGCAACAGATTTCTGTATGTTAATTTTATATCCTGCAACTTTGCTGAATTCATATATTAGATCTAGTAGTTTTGGAGTGGATGCTTTAGGGTTTCTTATGTGCAATATCATATCATCTGCAAACAGTGACAGTTTAACTTCTTTATCAATCTGCATGCCTTTTATTTCTTTGTGTTGTCTGACTGCCATGGCAAGGACCTCCAGAAATATGTGGAATAAAAGTGGGGAGAGTTGGCATCCTTGTCTTGTTCCCGATCTTAAAGGAAAAACTTTCAGCCTCTTGCTGTTAGTGTGATATTAACTGTGGGCTTGTCATATATGGCCTTTACTATGTTGAGGTACTTGCCCTCTATACCCATTTTGTTTTTGAGAGTTTTTATCATGAATGGATGTTGAATTTTTGTCGAATGCTTTTTCAGCATCTATGGAGATGATCCTGTGGTTTTTGTTCTTCTTTTTGTTGATGTGGTGGATGATGTTGATGGATTTTTGAATATTGTACCATCCTTGCATCCCTGGAATAAATTATAGTTGATCATGATGGATAATCTTTTTGATGTATTTTTGAATTCAGTTTGCTAATGTTTTGTTGAGTATTTTTGCATCTATGCTCATCAGGAATATTGGTCTGTATTTTTCTTTTTTTGTGGTGCCTTTGTCTCATTTTGATATTAGGGTGATGCTGGCCTCATAGAATGAGTTTGGAAGTATTCCCCCTCTTCTATTTTTGGAAACTTTAAAGAGGATGGGTTTTAGGTCTTCACTAAATGTTTGATAAAATTCAGAGGTCAAGCCATCTGGCTCAGGGATTTTGTTTTTAGGTAGTTTTTTGATTAGGAATTCAATTTTGTTTCTGGTAATTGTTCTGTTCAGATTTTGTTTCTTTATGGGTCAGCCTTGAAATATTCTATTTTTCTAGAAAGTTGTTCATTTCTTGTAAGTTATCCAGTTTGTTAGCATATAATTTTTCATAGTATTCTCTCATAATTCTTTGTATTTCCATGGTGTCCATAGTGATTTTTTTTTCTCATTTATGATTCTCTTTGTGTGTGTAGACTGTTTTTTTCCTGAAAATCTTCCATGTGCACTTGAGAAGAATGTGTATTCTGCTACTTTTGCGTGTAGAGTTCTGTAGATATCTGTTAGGTCCATCTGTCCTAATGTGTTGTTCAGTACCTCTGTCTCCTTACTTATTTTCTCTCTGTTTCATCTATCCTTTGGAGTAATTGGAGTGCTGAAGTCTCATAGATTGAATGCATTGCATCCAATTCCCCTTTTAATTCTGTTAGTATTTGTTTCACATATGTAGGTGCTCCATTGTTGGGTGCATAGACATTTATAATGGTTATATCTTCTTGTTGGATTGACCCCTTCATCATTATGTAATGTCCTTCTTTGTCTCTTGTGACTTTCTTTGTTTTGAAGTCTATTTTGAATGAAAGAAGTACTGCAATTTCTGCTTTCTTCTCCCTTTTAGTTGCATAAAATATCTTTTTCCATCCCTTCACTTTTAGTCTGTGTATGTCTTTGTTTTAAAGTGAGTCTATTGTAGGCAGCATATAGATGGGTCTTGTGTTTTTATCCATTCAGTAACTCTATGTCTTTTGATTGGTGCATTCAGACCATTTACATTTAAGCTGATTATGGATAGGTGTGTACTTAATGCCATTGCAGGCTTTAGATTCATGGTTACCAAAGTTTCAAGGTTAACTTCCTTACTATCTAAGTGTCTAACTTAACGCACTTAGTTTGCTCTTGCAAACACAGTCTAAAGCTTTTTTTCTCCTCCTTTTTCTTCCTCCTCCATTCTTTAAATATTATGTATCATATTCTGTACTCTTTGTCTATCCCTTGAATGACTTTGGGGATAGTTGATTTAATCTTGCATTTCCTTAGTACTTAACTGTTTTACTTTCTTTACTGTGGTTTTATTACCTTTCGTGACAGGTATTAAATCTTAGGAAAATGTCCATCTATAGAAGTCCCTCCAGAATAAACTATAGAGATGGTTTGTGGGAGGTAAATTCTCTCAGCTTTTGCTTATCTGGAAATTGTTTAATGCCACCTTCAGAATTTAAATGATAACCTTACAGGATAAAATATTCTTGGTTTGAGGCCCTTCTGCTTCATTGCATTAAATATATCATGCCACTCCCTTCTGGCCTGTAAGGTTTCTGCTGATAGCCTGATGGGCTTTCCTTTGTATGTAATCTTATTCTCTCTCTGGCTGCTATTAATAGTCTGTCCTTATCCTTGATCTTTGCCATTTTAATTACTATATGTCTTGATGTTGTCTTCCTTGGGTCCCTTGTGTTGGGAAATCTGTGCACCTCCGTGGCTTGAGAGACCATCTCCTTCCCCACATTGGTGGTTTTCAGCAATTAACTCCTTAAAGACACTCTCTAACCTTTTTTCTCTCTCTTCTTCTTCTGGTACCCCTATAATGTGAATATTGTTCTGTTTGGATTGGTCACACAGTTCTCTCAATATTCTTTCATTCTTAGAGATCCTTTTTTCTCTTTGTGCCTCAGCTTCTTTGAATTCCTCTTCTCTAATTTCTTTTTCATTTACCATCTCCTCCATCATATCTAATCTGCTTTTAAAACCTTCCATTTTGTTTCATTTCTGATACTGTGTTCCGTAATGATTGGATCTCTGACCAGAATTCATTCCTCAGTTCTTGAATATTTTTCTGTACCTGCATGAGCATATTTATGATTTTTATTTTGAAATCTCTTTCAGGAAGATTCATGAGGTCGATTTCATTTAACTCTTTTTCTGGTGTATTTATGATTTTGCTTGGAACCAGGTTCCTTTGAAGTTTCATATTTGTATGTGGCACCCTCTAGTGCCCAGAAGCTCTACTCTCAGGAGCTTCTCAGCCCCTGGAGTGATGTCCATAGTTGCAGGGGAATGGTGTTGGTGCCTGGGGGGAGGAAAAGCTGTTTCCTACTTCCTGGCTGCTATGCCCGTCTCCACTGCCAGAACCAGTCGGCCGAACACACAGATGTAAGCCTCTATGCTTTGTGTTTGTAGCTGCTGTAGGTAGGACTTCCCTCTGGGTGGCCTGACTCCAGGTCAGGATTTGCCATTTTTCCAGCCAGGTGCAGGCTGGCTGGGAGGAAAGTGCAGCCAGCCGCGTATCATGGTGTGGGGCCTTGGAGCTGCATAGCCAGCCAGAGGGATGGAGCACCTGAAGATCATGAAAGTTGCCAATCTACTGGGCAGAGTGCCCTGGACAATTTTGCAGACCTTTCTCCTGAGCAGTAAGCTCTTTGCAATCCTTGTGCTTTAACAGCCCTCTCGCTGTTAGGAAGTCTCTCAGACTCCCATCCAGATAAGCTGGATATGAATCCCTGTTTTCCACAAGCAGATGGAATCTCAGTCTCTCCAGGTATTCCACCTGTCTTAGCTTTCCAACCTCACTAATCACCAGAGCACCATGCAATGTATGTTCATGCTCCCAGAGCAGATCTCCAGGACTACATGTTCAGCATTCCAGGCCTCCACTCCCTCCTGCTCTGTTTCTCTTCCTCCTGCCGGTGAGCTGGGTTGGGGGAAGGGTTTGGGTCCTGCCTGGTCACGACTTTGGTACGTTACCCTATTCCCTGAGGTCTGGTCTTTCCTCCAGGTGTAGGCCACCTGTCGCAGCCTTCTTTCCTGTTGTTTTTTCAGGATTAGTTGTGTTAATTATATTTTTGTATTATATGTGGTTTTAAGAGGAGGTCTCTGTCTCACCTCTCATGCAGCCATCTTTAATCCTATCTCCATCTTTGGAATTTTAATCCATACTTCATATCTCTTAATTACTCAAAATTGATCATATACCTAAATCATAAGACATGAACTATAACATTATATAAGACAATGTAGGAGAATGTCATTGTGGCCTTGGGTTAGGCAAAGATTTCTTGGATACAACACTTTTGGTTAAAAAAATGATAAACTGGACTTATCAACATTTAAAACTTCTCCTTTTTGGAAGGAACTAGTAAAAGAATATAAAGAAAAGCCATAGACCTGGAAAAAATATTTTGCAGATGATGTATCTGATAAAAGATACATCACTGGCAAAAATACAGACACTGAAACTCTCATGCAGTGTTTGTGGAAATATGAAATAATATAATGAATTTGTGAAACAAATTCTTTTAACAAAAGAATGACCTATTGACATGTGCTACATGGATTAATCTCACAATAAATATGCTAAGTGGAAGAAGCTGGGCAAAAAACACATAGTATGTGATCCCTAACATATAGAATTCTAGAAAATGCAGCCTAATCTATACTGACCTAAATTAGCAGTGCCTAGGGACAAAAGGAAGAATTTGACAGGCAGGGACCAGAGGGAAGGTTACAAAGTAGCATGAGAAAAATTTGGGGATGATAGATATGGAGACATTGATCATGGTAATGATTTTATGAGAGAACACATAAATAAAAAGTATCAGATTGTATATTTTAAATATGTGCAATTAATTATATGGTTATTTTATATTCAGAAGCTGTTAAAATTTTAAAAATAAAAGCATAAACAGTAAAAAAAGGAAATACAAAGCTGAATGGCAAATATTTTGTAGAGAATAATAATATACTCTTTTTACTATTTTGTTCAAATTCTTCAAAAAACATTAAAGTTTAAACTTAATTTAATATGGTCCTACCCTGTTTTCCAAATTCAAGGGACAAATAAACTTTTGTGCATGAAAGTTAGAAAACACCATACTCCTTAAAAGGCCCTGTCCCCAATTGTAAGTGTTCAAACATAGTTTATCATATGAATAAATAAGATCAGTCGGCTGAACATCAAGAGAGGCAGTTTCAGATACCAGTTCTAACACCAGCTAGTTATGTTAATTCAGAGAATATGCAGAAGTCTTTAAAGGATGTCTATGGTTTTGAAAAGTAAGAGAATTTTAATGTAACAGTATTATTTAAGCTGTAGATACCAATTTAGTAGTAGGTTATTAAATCAACTCATGTGGCCACAGATGGCATAAAAAATAAAACAGAATCAAATAAACATCAGTGTATTCCTCATGAAAAAGGTTCCTGTCATTTCATGGAGCTCTAATTTCAGTTTGGGGTATAAATGCCTCTATATACTGGGATGCAATATAAAATATATTCCTTACTGTTAATCCTGGTTTAAAAGTTTGAAAGGTAGAAACCTAAACAATTTCTGGATGTCCACTTAGTCTTCGAATATGTGGTCTGTAAAAGTTATTTGAACACCAGACATGTACGATGGTATTCAGATAAGATGATTCATATGAACTTTTCTACCTACTACTCAAAACAATCTTCTTTGAAATACATGTTTGAAGTAATAGTATTTCCTGATTGTTTTCTGAGACCATTTGAAAAATTCTGAAAAGGATTCCAGAGGATGATAAAGAGTTCTTAAAAGTGGCTTTGTTTTATGCCTAAAAAATGTAGTATCTACCAGAGATTTTCCAGTATACTTGTTTAACCTTCTAATGAGAGTCTCAATCTGAAAAAGAAAAAAATTATTTCAGATCAATGAATAAAAATGACAAGATACTCCTGTTTTTCTATATAATTTCTTCTTCTGAAGAAATATTCACTATAATTTTTAAAACTTAAAACTAATGAAAATAAAATAAGCCCAGTGTTTCAAATTTTATAAACAATTGTAGCTTTAAAAAATTATAAAGGTATTATTTTTAAAAATAGATGTAAGTGCAGAAAAGCAATAAAGAATAGAACATTTAAAAATTATTTTACAACTATCAAGAATCTTTCACTTTTAACATATCCATTAGGTTGGAGTTAATGAATCCCTATCTCTCCTTAAGTAAAGATTCAAATTTATATGCCCCTGCATTAGTAGATTTCCACTTTTGCCAGACAAAGTAGCTCATGGGCCAGGATTATGGGGCTATGTTTGTTAGACTGAATAAAAACTGTGTAAATAAAAGCAATGAATGTGATGATGCAACTCAGTATTTAGGGCTGCCTAGTCAAATTGTGGACAGAAAGTAGAGGCCCTAGGGGGAGTGTTGTCAGGCAGCTGCATCTGGGAAATCTCTCCCTGCACACCAGATGAAACCTCAACCTGGATGGAGAGGGTTCTTGCCTCTGAATGAGAAAGAATTCCCCAGCATATTGCAACAGTGTAGGTAAAGAAGGAATTCATTAGAATGAGAGTAAAAATGAATGTCAGCGGCTTTGAAGGCAGCTGAGAGAAGAAAAAGGCAGAGGTGCAGAGGAAAAGTTTGCTGAACATTTTCTTGGTATAGGGCAGATTTCTTGGCCATCTCTCAAAGCCAAAATCACTTGGTGTCCCATGTCCACTTGGATCTGCACTGTGTGGGGGCTAGCCCCTACCACCCCAGGATTTGGGGAGCTGCCGAGCATGGAGGGAGTGACATTATATTCCGAGAACTTTCCAAAGAAGGGAGATTTTCAGGCAGGCGCCTGCAGCTGCAGCTCCATCCGGGTCACCCAGGCGACGGGAACTTGCACGCCCAAATCCGAGCTCTCAGCAGCCCCTCCCTATTAATCAGGGGTAAATTGGAGACTTGGAAACAAAATGAAATAGCAAAGAAGACAAAATGGAGTAAACTGAGCAGCGAGAAAGCTTTATTTAAAGATACACACTTAAAGAGAGAAAAAGTGTGAGTGTCCTCAGAGAGGAGGGACAGTAAAAGGCTGAGGGTTCCCTCTTCTAGGATTATTTTTTTTGCTATTATTAATGTACAATTACATGAGCAATATTATGGTTACAAGGTTCCCCCTTTACCAAGTCCCCACCACATACCCCATTACACACACTGTCCATCAGCATAGTGAGATGCTATACAGTCACTACTTGTCTTCTCAGTGTTATACTGCCTACCTTGTGCTCCCCCCGCTACATTATGTGTTGTAATCATAACCCCTATTTCCCCCTTATCCCTCCCTTCCCACCCATCTGCCCCAATTCCTTTCCCTTTGGTAATGTTAGTCCATTCTTGGGTTCTGTGAGACTGCTGCTGTTTTGTCCCTTCAGTTTTTTATTTGTTCTTATACACCACATATGAGTGAAATCATTTGATACTTGTCTTTCTCTGCCTGGCTTATTTCACTGAACATAATACCCTCAAGCTCCATCCATGTTGTTGCAAATGGAAGGAATTGTTTTCTTCTTATGGTTGAACAATATTCCAATGTGTATATGTACGACATCTTCTTTATCCATTCATCTACTGATGGACACTTAGGTTGCTTCCATTTCTTGGCTATTGTAAATAGTGCTGCGATAAACATAGGGGTGCATATATCTTTTTCAAACTGGGCTGCTGCATTCTTAGGGTAAATTTCTGGGGGTGGAATTCCTGGGTCAAATGGTATTTCTATTTTGAGTTTATTGAGGAACCTCCATACTGCATTCCACAATGGTTGAACTAATTTACGTTCCCACCAGCAGTGTAGGAGGGTTCCTCTTTCTCCACATCCTAGCCACCATTTTTTGTTGTTTGTCTTTTGGATGGCAGCCATCTTAAGTGGTGTGAGGTGATATTTCATTATGGTTTTAATTTGCATTTTTCTGATGATCAGTGATGTGGACCATCTTTTCACATGCCTGTTGGCCATCTGAATTTCTTCTTTGGAAAAGTTTCTGGTCAGCTCCTCTGTCCATTTCTTAATTGGCTTATTTGCTCTTTGTTGGTTGAGGTGCGTGAGCTCTTTATATAATTTGGATGTCAACAACTTATCGCATATGTCATTTATGAATATATTCTCCCATACCATAGGATCTCTTTTTGTTCTATTGATGGTGTCCTTTGCTGTACAGAAAGCTTTTAGTTTTATATAGTCCTACTTGTTCATTTTTGCTTTTGTTTCCGTTGCCTGGGGAGATATGTATGAAGAGTTGCTCATATTTATCTCCAAGAGTTTTTTCTAAGAGTTTTATGGTTTCATGAGTTAGATTCAGGTCTTGATCCATTTTGAGTTTACTTTTGTGAATGGGGTTGAAAAATAATCCAGTTTCATTTTTTTGCATGTAGCTGTCCAGTTTTGCCAACACCAGCTGTTGAAGAAGCTATCATTTCCCCATTGCATATCCATGGCTCTTTTATCATATATTAATTGACCATATATGCTAGGGTTTATATCTGGGCTCTCTAGTCTATTCCATTGGTCTATACGTCTGTTCTTGTGCCACTACCAAATTGTCCTGATTACTGTGGCTTTGTAGTAGAGCTTGATGTCAGGGACCATAATTCCCCCCACTTTATTCTTCCTTCACAGGATTGCTTTGGCTATTCAGCGTCTTTTGTGGTGCCTTATGAATTTTAGAACTATTTGCTCTAGTTCATTGAAGAATGCTGTTGGTATTTTGATAGGAATTGCATTGAATCTGTAGAATGCTTTAGGCAGGATGGCCATTTTGACAATATTAATTCTTCCTATCCATGAGCACAGGATGTGTTTCCATTTATTGGTATCTTCTTTAATTTCTCTCATGAGTGTCTTGTAGTTTACAAAATATAGGTCTTTCACTTCCTTCATTAGGTTTATTCCTATGTATTTTATTCTTTTGGAAGCAATTGTGAGTGCAGTTGTTTTCCTGATTTCTCTTTCTTCTGGTTCACCGTTAGTGTATAGAAATGCACCGGATTTCTGTGTATTAATTTTGTATCCTGTAACATTACTGAATTTAGATATTAGATCTAATAGTTTTGGAGTGGATTCTTTAGGATTTTTTATGTACAATATCATGTTATCCGCAAACAGGGACAGTTTGACTTCTTCCTTACCAATCTGGATGCCTTTTATATTTTTGTGTTGTCTGATTGCCATGTCTAGGAACTCTAGAACTATGTTGAATAAAAGTGGACAGAGTGATAATCCTTGTCTTGTTCCCAATGTTAAAGGAAAAGCTTTCAGCTTCTCACTGTTAAGTATAATGTTGGCTGTGGGTGTGTCATATATGACCTTTATAATATTCAGGTGTTTGCCCTCTGTACCCATTTTGTTGAGAGCTTTATCATGAATGGATGTTGAATTTTGTCAAATGCTTTTTCAGGATCTATAGAGGTGATCATGCAGTTTTTGTACTTCTTTTTGTTGACGTAGTGGATGATGTTGATGGATTTTCGAATGTTGTACCATTCTTGCATCCCTGGGATGAATCCCACTTGATCATGATGGATGATCATTTTGATGTATTTTTGAATTTGGTTTGCTAATATTTTGTTGAGTATTTTTCCATCTATGTTCATCATGGACATTGGTTCTTTTTTTGTGGTGTCTTTGCCTGGGTTTGGTATTAGAGTGATGTTGGCCTCGTACAATGAGTTTGGGAGTATTCCTTCTTGTTATATTTTTTGGAAAACATTAAAGAGGATGGGTATTAGGTCTTCACTAAAAGTTTGATAAAACTCAGTAGTGAAACCATCTGGTCCAGGCATTTTGTTCTTAGGTAGTTTTTTGATTACCAGTTCAATTTCTTTTCTGGTAATTGGTCTATTCACATTTTCTGTTTCTCCTTGGGTCAGCCTTGGAAGGTTGTATTTTCCTAGAAAGTTGTCCATTTCTTCTAGGTTATCCAGTTTGTTACCATATAATTTTTCACAGTATTCTCTCATACTTTGTATTTCTGTGGTGTCTGTAGTGATTTTTCCTTTCTCATTTCTGATTCTGTTTATGTGCGTGGACTCTCTTTTTTCCTTGATAAGTCTGGCTAGGGGTTTATCTATTTTGTTTATTTTCTCAAAGAACCAGCTTTGCTTTCATTGATTCTTTCTATTGTTTTATTCTTCTCAATTTTGTATATTTCTGCTTTAATCTTTATTCTGTCCCTCCTTCTACTGACTTTGGGCCTCATTTATTCTTCCTTTTCTAGTTTCATTAAATCTGAGTTTAGACTGTTCATTTGGGATTGTTCTTCCTTCCTGAGTAGGCTTGTATTGCAATATATTTCCTTCTTAGCACAGCCTTCGCTGCATCCCACAGATTTTTGGGGTGTTGAATTATTGTTGTCATTTTTCCCCATATATTGCTTGATCTCTGTTTTTATTTGGTCATTGATCCATTGATTATTTAGGTGCATGTTATTAAGCCTCCATGTGTTTGTGAGCTTTTTCATTTTCTTTGAGTACTTTATTTCTTGTTTCATACCTTTGTGATCTGAGAAGCTAGTTGGAACAATTTCAATTATTTTTAATTTACTGAGGCTCTTTTTGTGGCCTAGTATATGATCTATTCTTGAAACTGTTCCATGTGCACTTGAGAAAAATGTGTATCTGTTGCTTTTGGATGGAGTGTTCTCTAGATATCCGTTAGGTCCATCTGTTCTAATACGTTGTTCAGTGCCTCTGCCTCTGTCACTTTATTTATTTTCTATCTGGATGATCTGTCCTTTGGAGTGAGTGGTGTGTTAAAGTCTCCAAAATGAATGCATGCATTGCATTCTATTTCCTACTTTAATTCTGTTAATATTTGTTTCACATATGTAGATGATCC
>JAVSCE010018811.1:0-19308 GCA_032199065.1 Smutsia gigantea
AGCTGCACAGCCATGGCTGCGGAATAGTGGAGCAACAGCGCCACCTACAGCATCTATTCCCGGTGGGTGTTTTTTTTTTTCCTTTCTTTTCTTTTCTTTCTTTCTTTTCCTTCTTTCTTTTTTTCTCTCTTCTTTTTTATTTTTATTTATTTATTTATTTTTAAGTCTTAAAGAGCCCAACTGACATACATGGCACCTACCAGCGAACACTTATATCGCCATGAAAAGACAGAGGAATATAGTACAGACAAAGCTCACCCATACCCAGACAACACCAGAAAGATAGCCTGAAGGGATGGAAATGCACAATCTTCCTGAAAGACAATTCAGAATAAAAGTCATAACCATACTGATGGATCTACAGAGAAATGTGCAAGAGCTGAGGGAGGATGTAAGGGAAGTGAGGAAAGACAATGTAGAAATGAGACAAGCCATCGAGGGGCTTAGCAGCAGACTGGACGAGATGCAAGAGACAGTTAATGGAAGAGAAAACAGAGAACAGGACTAGAGAAGCTGAGGCAGAGAGAGATAAAAGGATCTCTAGGAATGAAAGAATATTAAGAGAACTGTGTGACCAGTCCAAACGGAACAATATTCGCATTATAGCAGTACCAGAGGAGGAAGAAAGAGAAAAAGGGATAGAAAGTGTCTTTGAAGAAATAATTGCTGAAAACTTTCCCACGCTGGGGAAGAAAATAGTCTCACAGTCCACGGAAGCCCACAGATCTCCCAACACAAGGGACCCAAGGAAAACAATACCAAGACACATAATAATTAAAATGACAAAGATCAAAGATAAGGACAGAGTACTAAAGGCAGCTAGGGAGAGAATAAAGATCACCTACAAAGGAAAACCCATCAGACTATCATGAGACTTCTCAACAGAAACCTTACAGGCCAGAAGAGAATGGAATGATATATTTAACATAATGAAATAGAAAGGCCATGAACCAAGAATTTGTATCCAGCATGATTATCATTTAAATATGACTGAGGGATTAAACAATTTCCAGACAAACGAAAGCTGAGAGAGTTTGTCTCTCATAAACCACCACTACAGGATATCTTAAATGGACTGCTCTAGAGGAAAGCACCCTTAAGGCTAAAAATATGTCACCAGAGAAAATAAAATCATAGCAAAGAAAGCAGACCATTCAAATACTAACTAAAGGCAAAGAAAAAAAACACCTAGTATATAAAGAATGGAGGAGGAAGAATAAGAAGGGACAGAAATAAAGAAACAACATACTGAGTTTACAATAACTTAACAAGAAAGTTAAGTTAGATTTTTAGATAGTAAAGAAGCAACCCTTGAACCTTTCGTAACCACGAATCTAAAGCCAGCAATGGCAATAAGTAAATATTTACAGATAATCACCCTAAATGTAAATGGACTGAATGCACCAATAAAAAGACACAGAGTAACAGAAAGGATAAAAAATCAAGATCCATCTATATGCTGCCTACAAGAAACTCACCTCAAACCCAAAGATATACACAGACTAAAAGTGACAGGATGGAAAAAGATATTTCATGCAAATAACAAGGAGAAAAAAGCAGGTGTTTCAGTACTTGTATCACACAAAATAGACTTCAAAACGAAGAAAGTAGCAAGAGATAAAGAAGGACATTACATAATGATAAAGGGGTCAATTCAACAAGAGGATATAACCATTATAAATATACATGCACCCAATACGGGAGCGCCGGCACATGTGAAACAAATACTAACAGAATTAAAGGAGGAAATAGATAGCAACGCATTCATTTTAGGTGACTTCAAAACACTACTCACTCTAAATGACAGATCAACCAGACACAAAATAAGTAAAGGCACAGAGGCACTGAACAACACATTAGAACAGATGGACTTAACAGACATCTACCAAACTCTCATCCAAAAGCAAACAGGAAACACATACTTCTCAAGTGCACATGGAATATTTTCCAGAATAGATCACATACTAGGTCACAAAAAGAACCTCAGTAAAGTAGAAAATATTGAAATTCTACCAACCAAATTGTCAGATCACAAAGGTATAAAACTAGAAATAAGTTTAGAAAGAAATCAAAAAGGCTCACAAATACATGAATACTTAACAATATTACCCTAATTAATCAATGGGTTAACAACCAAATCAAAACAGAAATCAAAGAAATTATGGAGAATAATGACAACAACAACACAAAGCCACAACTTCTATGGGACGCAGCAAAGGTAGTCCTAAGAGGAAAGTATATTGCAATCCAGGCCTGTTTAAAGAAGGAAGAACATTCCCAAATGAATAGTCTAAAGACAAAATTACTGAAATTGGAAAAAGAAGAACAAATGAGACCCAAAGTCACCAGAAAGAGGGACATAATAAAAATCATAGAAGAAATAAATAAAATTGAGAAGAATAAAACAAAAGAAAAAATCAATGAAACCAAGAGCTGGTTCTTTTAAAAAATAAACAAAATAGATAAACCCCTAGCCAGACTTATTAAAAGAAAAAAAGAATCTAAACACATAAACAGAATCAGAAATGAGAAAGGAAAAATAACGACAGACCCCACAGATATACAAAGAATTATAAGAGAATGTTATGAGAATCTATATACTAACAAGCTGGAAAACCTAGAAGAAATGGACAACTTCTTAGAAAAATACAACCTTCCAAAACTGACCAAGCAAGAAACACCAAAACTAAACAGACCAATTACTTGCAATGAAATTGAAGTGGTAATCAAAAAACTACCCAAGAACAAAACACCCGGACCAGATGGATTCACCTCTGAATTCTACCAGACATATAGAGAAGAAATAACACCCATTGTCCTTAAAGTTTTCCAATAAATAGAAGAGGAGGGAATACTTGCAAACTCATTTTATGAAGCCAGCATCACTCTAATACCAAAACCTGGCAAAGACCTCACCAAAAAAGAAAATTACAGACCAATATCCCTGATGAATGTAGATGCAAAAATACTCAACAAAATATTAGCAAACCGAATTCAAAAATACATCAAGAAGATCATACACAATGATCAAGTGGGATTCATCCCAGGGATGCAAGGATGGTACAACATTCGAAAATCCATCAACATCATCCACAATGTAAGTCATGAAACCATGAAAGTCTTAGAAAAAAACATAGGCAAAAATTTCTTGGACATAAACATGAGTGACTTCTTTATGAACATATCTCCCTGAGCAAGGGAAACAAAAGCAAAAATGAACACATGGGTCTATATCAAGCTGAAAAGCTCTGTACAGCAAAGGACACCATCAGTAGAACAAAAAGACATCCTACAGTATGGGAGAATATATTCATAAATGACGTATCTGATAAGGGGTTGACATCCAAAATATATAAGGAACTCACCCACCTCAAGAAACATAAAGTAAATAATCCAATTAAGAAATGGGCAGAGGACATGAATAGACACTTCTCCAAAGAGGAAATTCAGATGGCCAACAGGCACATGAAAAGATGCTCTACATCACTAATCGTCCGAGAAATGCAGATTAAAACCACTATGAGGTATCACCTCACACCAGTGAGGATGGCCAACACCCAAAACACAAACAACAACAAATGTTGGCGAGGATGTGGAGAAAAGGGAACCCTCCTACACTGCTGGTGGGAATGCAAATGAGTTCAACCATTGTGGAAAGCAGTATGGAGGTTCCTCAAAAAACTCAAAATAGAAATACCATTTGACTCAGGAATTCCACTCCTAGGAATTTATCCTAAGAATACAGCAGCACAGTTTAAGAAAGACATATGCACCCCTGTGTTTATCACAGCACTATTTGCAATAGCCAAGAAATGGAAGCAACCTAAGTGTCCATCAGTAGATTAATGGATAAAGAAGATGGGGTATGTATACACAAGGGAATATTATACAGCCATAAGAAAACAAATCCTACCATTTGCACCAACATGGATGGAGCTAGAAAGTATTATGCTCAGTGAAATAAGCCAAGCAGAAAAAGACAAGTACCAAATGATTTCACTCATATGTGGAGCATAAGAACAAAGAAAAAAACTGAAGGAACAAAACAGCAGCAGACTCATAGAACCCAAGAACGGACTAATAGTTAACAAAGGGAAAGGGATTGGGGATAATGGGTGGGAAGGAAGGGACTAGGGGGAAAAAGGGGCATTATGATTAGCAGATGTAATGTTGGGGGAGGATGGGGAGGGCTGTACAACTCAGAGAAGACAAGTAGTGATTCTATAGCATCTCACTACACTGATGAACAGTGACTCAAATGGGGTTGATGGGGGGGTACCTGATGAAAGGGGTAGTTTAATCACCATAATATTGCACATGTAATTGTAGATTAATGATACCAAAATAAACTATAAAAAAAGAAATGAATGCACATAAGCAAGTTAACATTTACTGTTTCCTCCTCCCCCAATACTCACCTGACTAATTTCATATCTGCTACAAGCTTCCGAATTTTGGTAAAGTTGTTTGTTCTTATTTTATAATGCATATATGAATATTAATGGTTTTGCATGTGCTCATTTCATAAAATATGTCTCTTAATAATCCACTTGTCAGTTCTCCCATTTGCAAATTTGTGCAACTATCTACCCATCAGAAAGATTCATTTGCCTTCTGAATCAGATTGTTGTTTCTGACTTCAGAGGATCAAGATATACAGAATATTTATATAATACAGACTCATTCTGATATATATATATATATATATATGTATATATATATATATAATTCTTAAACTTATAAAATCAAGTTTATAATACCTATGTGTCATAAATTACTTTAATTGCTTTCATTTTATTTTACTCTTCCTTTTGCAGATACCACTACCAGTTTTTTAAATGTGTGCTGATATTTTAGTGGATTTGTAAATGTTTTTTAATTTCTTTTTTGGAATATTTTATGAAGCATATATATAAAAAAATTAGCTCAATTCAAAATTTGGCTGTAAATACCCATGCAGATACCATAAGGACATACTTTGAATTTAACTCCCCATCCTCCAAGTGGTAGTTGCGTAGCTAGGAAAATATTTAAATAACACGTTTAAAATAAAATACATTCAGTACTACTGATGGCATGCTATTCTGACAAGATACATATTTATGACAACTCTGATCTATCTATAGGTCTTCTGTTGTGTGATAACCAGCATATTGTTAGAGTACTCTGAAAAGCATTGGAGACCTTGGTCTTTTCAAATGGAAAACTTTGTTAAGTAAGTGTTTAGATTCATGGAATTCATGTAAAAAGGAGCTATTGTTCCCTAAAAGTACTTAATCTATTTCTAAAGTGGTTCTTGGTACACACTAAAAGCTTCTAAAACCATTGAACAAACGAAAGGTCAGCATTTATATAATCATGTTTGCTTGTTATTTGTTTGGCTTGAATTTAAGAACTATAATTGCTGAAACATGTAACATTCCCAACAGCTGCCCATGAAAGTGTTTTAATAGGGGCATTTTCCAAACTGGAGAAGTTTGGTAAATGACTAGTGAATACCTATGAGTTGTATTCACTTTCTAAAGAAACAATCGATTCATATGTCAAATAATGTACCCTTGTGTGTGCTATGCAGTTAGACCAATGCTATATGAACTTTTATAATATAATGAAAAATCATATCACAAGAGTCATATTGACTAAACAGTGTATTATTTCTAATGCAAAAGCCAGATGTACTTTTAGACTTCTGGTGGAAAAAATACTTTTAAAAGAACTGTGGGGACTTCCACGCACTGGGGAGGCATGTTCCGAACCCACGGAGCCCTCGCTGGGCCCCGGTTAACACCCGGCTCCCTGTCGCTGGTGCTATGGAGGCGCTGGTGGAGGTGGAAGTTGACAATAAGGATGGCGACAGCAACTGCAGGGATCTGTGCTTCATGGACAAAGGCCTGCAGAGCATATCAGAGTTATCTTTAGATTCAACCCTTAAAGTCATTAATCTTCATTGCAATAACATGTCGAAGATTGAAGCAATTGATCATGTTTGGAATTTATGACATTTAGATCTGTCATCTAATCAAATAAGTCAAATTGAAGGGCTAAACACACTGACAAAGCTATGTACTTTAAATTTGTCCTGCAGTCTGATCACAAAAGTAGAAGGACTCGAAGCACTAATTAATCTGACTAGACTGAATTTATCTTATAACCACATAAATGATCTTAGTGGCTTGATAGCCCTTCATGGAATTAAACAAACTCAGAAATATTGATCTACATAGTAATTGTATAGATGGTATCCATCACTTACTTTGATGTGTGGTAGGATTGCACTTCTTGACTCATCTTACTTTGGAGAAAAATGGAGAGGATAATCCTGTCATTTACCAGGGTACAGAGCAATTATGCTCCAGACTTTGCCACAGCTGAGAATACTAGATTGCAAGAACATATTTGGTGAACCAGAATTTGTCAGAAATAAATTTATTACGTCTACAGTGCTTAGAAGGTCTTTTGGATAATTTAGTTTCTTCTGATTCTCCCCTTAATATAAGTGAAGATGAGATCACTGATAGTCTGCCACTGGTGACACCTCCCATCGATGAGATAGCTCCCTTGGATCAGTTTGCAAGTACACCAGCACATGCTGATTTGACATCCTTTATATCTGTCTGTCCATCTTCCGAGCCAGAGAAGGTTATTCATGAAAACGTTTTTCAAAATGAGATGAAACTTAAGAAATTAGATGATCTGATTTTACAGCTCAATGAGGTAACTCTTTTTCCTATTTTTCTAAGCAATATGTGTGTTGAAGAAAAGGTAGTTAAGAAAATGTAAAATAAAAATTGTATTCAAGCTGATCAACCAGAAACAGTTCAGAGTTGATCCTTGAACAGTGAGTTAGGGGCACTGACCCTGCCTTACAGTCGAAAATCCACATATAACTTTTGACTCCCCAAAAACTTGACAGTCAATAGCTTACTCTATATAACTTTGGATGCAACAAAGAGTAGAAATGTAGAAAAGAAATGAGAGTGTTGTAGGGTCCAAAAGAGAATAGAATAAACAGCTGATGAATTAGCTGCCCTACTGGTCCCTGCCAGGGTTGATAGAAGCCTGCAGGTAATCAAGCCCAGGCTGCTGGGGCACCCTTCAAAGGGGCAAAGGTTTCCTGCTTCCTTCCTTTGAGTTGCCAGACCTTTCCCTTGGCTGCTGTCAGATCTCAGCCTTCCTGGTTCAGATAGTGGCTAGTTAGCTCATTTGACTAGAGTGTGGTGCTGCCAACACCAGGGCTGAGAGTTTGGTTTCCCTTTGGGGCCTCTACATACAACATTTTCCTTTTCCATTTCTTTCTACCGTATCACCTGTGGAATCTGCTTCCTTATATCCAATTACAGATACTGTGTATTTGTTGGAGTGTAAGTAATATAAGTGGACCTGCACTGTTCAAACCCATGTTCATGGGTCAACTGTGTATTTAACACATGAGTGTACGTATATTTTTTTTCTTCACAGAAATTGGATTCTATTAGAGTAGTGATGGTAGAAAAGGGAAGATACTTTTTTTCTCTTGTTTCTTTACTGTCCTTCAAATTTCCTCCCTTTGTTCTGCTGTTTCACATTCTTTCTACGCACCCATCTTTTATTTCAACTTTAAGGAAACAACTCTTCAAACTCAGGGTTTATTAACATGCAGGATATATGAGTTAATTTTGCCCTTTACTCTCTCCTTAGTTGCTAAATGGTCAAAACCACTTCTAGAACTTACAGCTGATTGGCAAGTTCATTTACATAGTTCCTGCCTCAACCTCTGTTTTCAGCAGACCCTCACCAAATTAATCTCTGCTTTCCTGAGCTGTTAATCCTGTTTTATCTCCCTATTGGTATCCTGGTTTTTGGAGTCTTTGAATTATGTGGTGAACTACAATTCCTAGAATTTACTGCTATTCAGATTTCCCACTCTCTGCTCCAGCATTCTTGCTCTGCTACAGTGACCCTTGTTTTCTTGACCACACCTCCCAAAATAAAATGAGTTATTACTTTATTCCCTACCTGGATGTATGGTAGAAAGATTGTGGTATAGAACAAGGGGGCTGTCAAATGTCAGTTTGACTAAATATCTGTAATTCGGTTTTAATACATTGAAATGTTTTATTCTCAAAATGGGGTGGGGGTGGGAGTGGAAAATGCTTATAGAATAATTTTGGTTCAATCAGTTCAGTTTTTAATAATACTGAACTAGCATTGAAGCTGTAACATTAATAGTGCTTGATAAGAGGTCTATCTTAGGTGAATGAGTGAATAAGACTATAAAGATGCCATATGCCAGAATCCCTAGAGATCTCAGTTAGGGCCACAGAGGTAGATAGTAATAGAAATAGGACAAGAATGCTGGCCTGCATATGTTCTCTGACATCCCTGATAACGTCACTGAGCTTTTAGAATCCTCCCATTTCCTCAGGTTTCGTCTTCCATATTTTCTAATGGCTGACTCTTCTACCAATGTCAGAACTCTGACTTAAATTTAAGTGAACTTTTCAGCTTCTCTTACTTGATACTCATTTCCACAACAACCAATCAAATAGATAGGGATTGATAAATCATTGTTCTTGTTATATAGAAAAGAAACTCGGGAGTTTACAGTCCTTTATTAGTAACACAGAGTTGAGCTTAAAACCCAAATCTGATATCCAATCTGGTATTCTTTCCATTTTTCATCATGCTTCTTACTCAGTTATTATGATAACTTTTCCTACTTTGTAATCAAGAATAGGAGTCTAGTTATTGGGGGTGGGGAGGGCAAGGGGGGGAAGATGATTCATTGCTCTGCATATTAAAATGTTTAGGAGAATGATTTCTTGTTTGCTAACTCACTTGGTGTAAAGGTTAAACATGTAATGTTAATTTCAGTTGATGTATACACTCAATTTTAGTTCAAAATACCAACTTAAAAGAAATCATAAAGTTACTGAAAATATGCTATACTGTGTGACATTTCTTTTTCTTAACTGTGGGACTTAACATTTATTACACTGACTTTGAGAATTCTCTCTGTGAAAGGCTCTTTTGTCTTTAAGATTTAGTTTTTCCCAACCATTTTTTTATGAACATCTTCAAACTTACAGAGAATTTAAAAGAATTTCTTAGTGAATAGCAACATACCCACCAACTATACCCACCAGATGAGCAGTGAATAGCAATATACCCACCAGAATCTTTCATTGTTTTACTATACCTACTTCATATATCCACACATTCACTTACCAAACTATTTTGTGACACATATCAAAGTAAATCACAAGCATCAATCAGTATACTTCCCCCTAAATATGTAAGCATGTATGTCATTAACTATAGAATTGAATATTTTCCTACAGTGTTCTCTTTTGATGTAAAATATAAATGTATATTTGTTTTCTCTGAATTGACAATCCTGTACCTGTTACCCAAACTCATATGAAGGTAAACATACCATCATCCTAGAATGTTTCCTCATGCCCCTTCCCTAGGCAGTCCTCTTCCACCCTGCCATGACCCATGCAATCCCTTTTCTCCTTTTTTTACCCTAGATTGTTTAGTACGTCTTCTACAACCTAATATATATGGAGTCATACAGTAGTACTCTGTTGTGTAAAGCCTTTCACTCAGCTTAACCTTCTTGAAATCAATCCATGTATGTATATCAGTAGTTTTTGTTGCTTTGTAGTATTCCATTGTATGAATATACCAGTGTATATTTTTCAGTTATTCTATTGATGCACCACTGGGCTATTTCCAGGTTTATGAGTAAAGCTGCTATGGATATTAAAAAAAAAGAACTGTGGTGAAAAAATATATATATTAGATATAGATAGGTAAATACACATAAATTATTAGTATACATATATATACACATATCATATATAATTTTCCCATGTTCATCACATTTTCCTGGAATATTCATAAGTTGAAGTATAGAACATATTTTCATTTCTAGATGCCTAAAATTAAAGGGTTATCCCACACTTTGTGTATGTGAGTTATGCTCAAGAGAATTTTGGAATACGCACACAAATTTTGGTATACTCACACAATAGAAAATACTAAAATTGATAGTTTTCCCAGTGCAATTGGCTTTTACACAAATTCTATGATCCTATTTGTGATATTTTTGCATGCATTATTGAATAATAAATGATAAATAGAACATATCTTGATTAAAATGTTTTAATTGTATGATATTGGTATTTACATAAATTGCTTATTTTTAACTAAAACTTACACTTTTAAAAGTACATGGTAATGGTAAAAATGCAGAAATACAGAAACGTATCAAGTGAAAAAGCTTATATCCCTGACTACAATAAATTCTACTCCACAAAAGGTACTGTTAACAGATTTTGTGTGTGTGTATTCTTCAGTAAATTGTTTATGAATATGCAAACTATACACATATATACACACTCATGTACACACACACACATACACACAAACTACAAGACATGTACTGATCTCTGGGAACTTATCGGAGTATATCTGTAAAATAAATTCCTAGATGTGGAATGCTACTTCAATTAACAATTTTAAAATCTGACGGATATTGTCAAGTTGCCCAACCCCTCCCAAAATCACCAATTTACATTTCAACCTACAATATCAAAGTATTAGTTTTCCACTTTCCATTTAAGAATGAACAGTATAAAACTTTTCAATCATTACTGCTTTGATAGATAAAATATTACCTCATTGGTACTATTTAAATGGTTTCATACTTTCAAGTCCACATAAAACTTCTGATATTAAAATAAACTGCAGATAGAACAAAGATGTAAACATGGAAGGATAATTTTTATAGTTTTGGAAGTCTTAGGCCTTCCTTAAAATATCTTATAATCTGGAAATTATATGCAAAATTTGTTCAATTGAACCTCATTCATATTTAAAGTCTGATATATATTTTAGTGAATTTCTGAAATGTACGTGCTTTCCAATAGTCTATTCAAGGAAGAGTATCAAACTCCTTTCATTACCATAGCTTACTTTAAAATCTAGGAGAAGAATTAACTTTGACTAATTATTCTACTTTTACCAGAGATCATATAGATAATTTCTAGATATATATTAATATAAATTTGTCATTATCCCTAATATATTGTTATTTTTATTTAAATAATATTAAATCTTGACATTAATTTACATAACAGTGGTATTGATACATGACTGGGCCATTTCTATCTAAAAACAAAGAATATTTGTGCGTTAACTGAGCTCAAGTCTGTTAGGTGAGTTTTAAAGGTCATGCACCCAATTTGTTAAATTTGTTTCTCAGTATGTCATTTCTGTTGTTGATGAAAATGACACATTTTCTCCCATTATATTTTCTAATTGATCATCTTTTAAATATTTAAAAATCTACCAGCTATTTTACTGAATTCCAGTATTGATTTTAATTACTGTGCAAAAATTATTTTTAAGAATGCCATCATAATGTACATAAAATATTATTCTTGTTTGTACAAATGTTTATACTTCATTTCTTTTATTTATTCAGTGTTTTCTAGGGAATTCATAACAGCATACTGATAGTAGTGGTGATATGCATCCTTATTTACTTTAATAAAGTTATGCTAATAAAAATGATTCTGTCAAGGAAATGCAAATCAAAACCACAGTGAGATATCAGCTCAAAGCTGCTAGAATGGCTAATCATCAAGAAGACAAAAGATAAGTGTTGGCAAGGATGTACAGAGAAGGGAAGTCTTATACAGTGTTGATAGGAATGTAAATTGGTTCAGCCAATAGAAAACAGTATGGAGGCTCCACAGAAAATTAAAAATAGTACAACCATATGATCCAGCAATTCCACTTCTGGGTACATCCAAAAGAAACAGAAACAAGAGTTTGAAGAGATATCTGTACTCCCATGTTTATTGTAACATTATTCACAGTAGCCAAGATATGGAAACAACGTTAAGTGTCTGTCTATTGAACGGATAAAGAAGATATTGAATGGATAAAGAAGATATGGTATATTATATACAATGGAATATTATTCATCCAAGAGAAAGAAGAAAACCCTGACTTTTGCAACAACATGCAATGGATCTTGAGGGAATTATGCTAAATTAGGTTAAGTCAGACAGAAATATGTGTATTGTATGATATCACCTCTATATGGAATCTAAAAAAAAGCAGTTATAGAAACAGAGAGTAGAATGTGGTTCTACTCTCTATATGGTCCTACCTGCTGGAGACTAGGGGGTGGGAAAATTAGGGATATGTTGTTTAACAGTAAAAACAGAACTAATAGACACATAAGTCTGGGAGATCTAATAAGTAGAATACTAATACATATTACTGATTATGGTTGACAATACTGTATCATAATCGTCAAAGTTACTAAGAGACTAGATCTTCCCAGCACAGAAAATAAATGGTAATTATGTGACCTGATAGAGGTTCTAGCTGATGCTACAGTGGCCATCATTGCACAATATGTATATCTATCAGATCAATACATTGTATACCTTAAATTTATACAATGTTAAGTATCAATTATATTTCAAATAAATAAAACGATGTGGCTTTGTTCGGAGATATGTATATCTAGATATCCATAGTTATAGCTAGAACTCCAAAATAAATATCCAGTTATTAGTATTTTACTAAGAAGTTTATTAATCAAGAACTTATGTTGTGATGTTGACTTTTGCCAAACCTTAGGAATTTATTTAAATTATTGTATGTTTTTGATTCCATTGACTGTTTATTAGTATAATAAATTATGTTAAATATTTACCTAAGACTAAACTTTCCCTAGCTGATGTTTTATTTAAAGTTTTGCATCAGTGTTTCTGACTGATATTGTTCTATGCTTTTTTTTTCTTCTATGTGCTTTGTCAGGATTGATTTCACTATTATGTGGGTTTGTAAATAGGAGTTTGGAAGTTTTCCTCTGTGCTCTGGAACTATTATTAGTTTACTAGGGCTACCCTAACAAAATATGACAACCTGAGTGGCTTAGACTAGACAAATATATTTCTCACTGTTCTGGAGGCTACATGTCTGCAAGTTTCATTTCTTCTGGAGTCTCTGCTTGGCTTACAGATGGCCACCTTTTTGCTGTGTCCTCACATGGTCTCTCTTCTGTGTGCATGCACCTCTCCTGTCTCTCTGTGAGTCCAAATTTCTTCTTGTAAGGACACCAGTCAGATTGGATCAGTGATACCTTAACAGCATCATTTTAACATGATCACCTCCTTAAAGGCCCAATCTCCAAATACAGTTGCATTCTGAGGTACTGAATGTTAAGGCTTCAACATATGAATTTGTTAGGACAGGGAACACAGTTCAACCCAGAATCGAATCATTTAAATAATATTAAACTTTTCTGTTATTTCAAGGCTTAAAATAATTCACCTGCAGAACCATTCTGTGATGGATAGTTTTAAGAGTGGTTCTTGGACAACTTTCTCAGATATTATTTTTCCAAAAGCAATTTGTTTGCTGAGATTTTCTAGCTTTTCTTAAATACAATTTTGTTATTTTGTATTTTCTACAAACCAGTATTTGATCTGGATCTTTGGTTTTATTTTTACAGACTTGTAGCATTAGTATCAGTATATGTGGGACTCAGCACATTAAAAGCTCAATAAATAATAATATTGGCAAACAAGGAATTTTTCATTATTACAAGTGCCTAAATGCATGAATACATTTATCTGTGAACCCAAACTATTAGTGAGTTGTAAATTGACTCCAATTAATTGCTTTGTATGGAAAAATTTCATTAAATAAATATACTTTTATTTTATTTGTCAATTACTTTGTTAAAAATGGTGGTAAAACACACATAATATTTACCATTTTAACCATTTTTAAGTGTAAGTTCACTGGCATTAAGAACATTCACCTTGTTATGCAACCATCATTACCATCAGTAGAATTTTTTCATTTTCCAATGCTGAAACTTTGTTCTCATTAAATAATAATTCCTCACTCCTCTTCTTCCTCAGCTACAGGCAACAACCATTCCATTTTCTGTCTCTAGAAATTTGACAATTCTAGGTACCTTATATAGCTAGTAGCATACAATATTTGCCTTTTGTGACTGACTTATTTCAGTTAGTGTAGTATCTTCAAGGTTCATTCATGTTCCAGAATACGTGAGAATTTCCTTTCTTTTAAGGCTGAATTATGTTCCATTATACGTACATACCACATTTGTTTATCTGTTCATCTGTCAGTAGATGACACTTGAGTTGCTTCTACCTTTTGGCTATTGTTAATAATACTTCTATGAATACAGGCATACAAATATCTGCTCAAGTCTCTGCTTTCAATTATTTTAAGTATATACCCAGAAGTGGAATTATTGGATCATATGGTAATTTAATTTTTTAAGGAACCTCCATATTCTTTTCTACAGTGGCTGCAACATTTTACATTCCCATTAGCTAGGCACAGACATTCCATTTTATCCACATTTTCACCATTATTATTCTTTTGCTTTGTGTTAGATACTAGTCATCCCGATGGGTATACAGTGATATCTCATTGTGGTTTTGATTTGAATTCCTATAATAATTGGTGATGTTGAGCATCTTCTTATGTGCCTTTTGGCCATTTCTATATCTTTAGAAAATGTCTATTACAGTCTCATGTCCATTTTTATGTGGTTGTTTGTTTTTTGGCTTTGAGTTGTAGGAGTTACTTACATATTTAAGTACTAACTTCTCAGATCCATCATTTAGAAATATTTCCTCTCACTTCATGTGTTGGTAATATCCTTTATTGTACATTTTTAATTTTGATATAGTCTATTTTTTGTTAATTATGCTTTTGATGTCATATTTATGAAATCACTGTCAAATCCAATGCCATGAAACATTTCCCTAATGTTTTCTTTTTAAAGTTTTATAGTTTCAGTGCTTACATTTAGGTTGTTGATTGATTTGAGTTAATTCTTGTATATGGTGTAAGGGAAGTAAGGGTTGTGCTTCATTCTTTTCCAGGTGGATATCCAATTTTCCCAACATCATTCATTTAAAACACTGTCTTTTCCCCATTAAATGGCCTTGACACCATATAAAGAATTATTTGACTATAAATCTGAGGGTGTATTTCTGGGCTCCCAATTCTAGTCCATTGGTCTATTTGTCTGTCTTCATGCCAATATCATATTGTTGTGATTGCTGTAGGTTTGTAGTAAGCTTTGAAACCAGGAAATGTGAGACCACCGTTTTTTTTCTTATGATGGTGGTTTCCTCTGGTTGTGGTCTCTTGCAATTCCATATGAAGTTTGCAATTTGTTTTTATATTTCTGCAAAAAAAAGTAAGGATTTTGATAGGGATTGCATTGAGTCTATGGATTGCTGTGGGTTGTATTGACATCTTAACAATATTGTCTTCCAATCCATGAAAAGAGGATGTCTTTCCATTTATTGGTGTCCTCTTTAATTTCTTTCAGCAATGTTAGTTTTGAGTGTGCAAGTATTTTGCCTCCTTAATTCAGTTTATTTTTAAGTAGTTCATTCTTTTTAATGCTATTGTAAAGGCAGTTGTCTTAATATTCTTTTCATATTTTCCACTGTCAGTGTATAAAATAGCAGCTGATTTTATGGATTGATTTTCTACCTTGCTTGGAACCTTGCTAAATTTTATTAGTTCTAAATGGGTTTTTTAATAGAATAAGGGTTTTCTACTTATACGATCATGTCAGCAAACTGATCATTTTAGCTCTTGCTTTCTAATTTAGCTGACCTTTATTTCCTTTTCTTACATAATTGCTCTGGCTGACTTCCAGTACTCAGTTAAATGAAAGTGGCAAAAGCAGGCATCTTTTTCTTGTTAGTATACACTGTATTTTCATGTTTTATTTAAGAGAGTTTAATAATTATTCTAACAATCAAATATTCAGAAATGAAAAGTTGTATGGGCATATTAGACACAATCTGCAAGTAGCATTTTAAAGTATATTGAATTTTCTAACTGTTGATACATATCATTTGAACCTGGATGACACACCATTGACATCATTTTTATAAAAATCACAGATTAAGTTTTATTCAAGTTAGATCTGCTAGAAGAATCTATAAGAATAAAAAATTCTAAAAATACACATTACAATTGCCTTTATATTTAGCTTGCAGTTAATTATATGTAATATGAAATATATATTATTTAGTATATATATATGTAAAGAAAATGTCAAGGTAGTTATTTAACAATCAGAATTATTTAATATAGAAAGCATTATATATTAAGCACATATAAATTTCTCTCAGGGGTTTTATCTTATTCACATCCAGTTTTATCAACAGTTAAAGCATTAAGGTTAAGGCATGTTAAAAGGTCACCAAGAATGAAAAGGGTGTTACAGATTGGAATTTTATGCTGACTCAAAATTTTAACTCTTTTGTCAAATGAAACCTGCTTAATTTCAAAACCTTTAGCTTGTCAGCTCCTTGAAATGATGGGCAATAGCTTTCTTGATCTGGGATGATGTGGGGAGCTGTTGGCCAATTTAGGATTATGCGCCCAGATATCAGCAGTTTGATCTTTGCAGTTAGGGGTTTGTTCTGTGTTCCTGTTTCCCAATACAAACTGTTTTGCCAAGATGGCACTCACCGGATAAGCGTGGGGCGGTGCCTGAGCGTGCTTTCAAAATGAAACAAGTTTGCTACTTGTGTTCCGGTTGCATTGTGTGCCTCCCTGCGTGGAGAGCTTGTGACTGCTTGACCATTATACTGATTGGCCCATGAATGTTATATATACTCTGCTGCTTCCGCAAATAAACGAGACTTGATCAGGAATTTGTCTTGTCTCCATTCTTCGCGTCTCTTGTTTCCTTCCAAATTCCCACTCCCCGTCTCCAGGTCCACGTTGATGTCCCCGCAGGTTGGGACATTCTGGTGCCCAACGTGGGGCTTGAGAACGGGGAACTGCTTGAGGAACACAGATCGGAGGAGGGCCCAAAGAGTAAACCAAAACAAGCGACCGCGTCGGGGGAACCTGCCCAGACGAAGAGGTCCGGTAAGTGATCTGTGATTATGTTACAAGAAATAAGCAGTAGAGAAACTTTTGTTAACAGTTTAAAAGATTCTTTAAAGGCGCAAGGAGTAAAGGTTAAAGGAAAACAATTAATTGAATTTTTTCAGTTTTTACAAAAGTTCTGTCCCTGGTTCCCTCAAGAGGGAACAATAGATGAAAAAAAGTGGAAAAGAGTGGGTGATGCTCTAAATGATTATTACACTACTTTTGGACCTGAAAAGGTCCCGGTGACTGCATTTTCTTACTGGAATCTGATTAATGAAATTATTTCCTATAGGCACATTAATCCAGAAATAGCAGCTATAGTAGAAAAAGGAAAAGCTGTTTTACAAGAAATAAAAGAAGCCACTCATTGTGGCACGCCTGAGCCTGTTAGAGGAGAGCGAGAAAGTTGCCATCAAAGGGAGGCTACTGATAAACATGATAACGAAGATCTAATTTCCCTTGATAGTGATCCCAAGGAACACTCAGATAAGGGAGCTAAGCCTAAAACACCTAAAAGGGCAAAAAAAAAAAAATTATCCTGATTTAAAAGTGGCTAAGAGATTCTATCCTGACTTACAAGTCCACCCACAACAGGTTCTGGACAATTTAACCCTAAAGGGAGAAACTGACCTCCATCTGAAGAAGAAGAATTAGATGTAGAAACAGCCAAATATCATAATCCTAATTGGTCTTCCCTTAAACATCCCCTTCCTTATACACCTCCACCTCTCATCCCCTCGTTCATCCTGAGTCTCCTGAAGATTTAGGTTTAGATACCAATACAAGAGACATCTTAGATGCCAGTTTTTCCTGCTTAATCATTCTAATCATGACCTGGCACAAGACTGTTGACTTTGCTTAACATCAGGGGTCCCTCAGCCACTGGCTTTACTGACCAATAATACAAAAACTACTGACCTTTCATTCTCTGTCAATTCAAATTGCTCCATGATACCCCCCCCCGCCCCCAACAGTACAACCTATTGTTTTCTCTGCTGGTCACTGCATTAATTCCTCTCATTATGACAACTCCTCAAGCATGGACTTGGGGATAATTTCTTTTGCCAATTGCAGCAACACTGTTACTGTGGATCCGCCCAATTGTGCCCCCCCCCAGGATTGGTATTCGTGTGTGGTGGAAATTTAGCATACACATATTTACCACAAAACTGGACAGGTACCTGCGTTCTGGCTATTGTTTTTCCTGATGTGGATATTATTCCTGGTGAAGTGCCTGTCCCAGTACCCGTGCTAGACTATATAGCCGGAAGACAAAAGAGAGCCATTCAGATGCTACCATTACTACTTGGTTTAGGAGTTTCAGCGGGCATCGCCACAGGCACTGCAGGATTGGGATTATCTCAACATTATCATCACAAGCTATCGAAGCAACTCATTGATGTAAAAATTCTTTCTGATACCATTAATGACTTACAAGATCAGGTTGATTCCCTTGCTGAAGTAGTTTTATAGAATAGGAGAGGGCTAGACTTATTAACTGCAGAAAAGGGAGGCATTTGCTTATTCCTACAGGAAAAATGCTTTTACACCAATAAATCCAGAATAGTTTGAGACAAGATCAAAAAGCTGCAAGATGACCTAGAAAGAAGGCGAAAAGAGCTCCAAGACAATCCTCTTTGGAATGGACTACATGGCCTTCTCCCCTATCTCCTCCCATTCCTCGGACCGGTGCTGATACTCCTGCTTGTCACCATTGGACCATGCGTTGCTAATAAGCTAATCCAGTTTATTAGACAACAGATAGACTCAATAAAACTTCAACAAATACAAGTCCATTACCATAAGCTAGAAGCTCAAGATTTAGAAACTTACTATGATGCTAAAACTGCTTAAGCTAATATGCGTTATACCTTTGCCAACAGAGTATATGCTTTACCTACCCTTTCTTTTACCTTGTCCTATGAGTCTGGTTCATTATGTTTTTTAATATGTTTTGCTATAAGCCTTAGGAAATAGTGATCCTAGAGCCAAAAATTTTGGAGCTCGAGCGTAGATTCAGTCTACTCGCCCTAAAGGATTTGGAGCAGTTGACAAGTCGTGAGGTTCACAGCTTATGGCCACGGCAAGTAATGAAAACATACCAGCTTGCTGTGACAGGCTGATTAGCCAGTGACGGGTAAGAGTGAATCAAGGGTTCTATCAACCTAAGACAGAGGTCTGGGAATTAGAGCCCAGAGCCTTGATGACGGGTAAGAAGAGATCCCTTGACCACCAACCTAAGACAGGCACAGTCCATGCCAAACAGCTGTACAAACCTCTTATCATGTCATTAGCTCCAACCAACTTCTTCGCCTTATAGATCTCGCTCGCTCAGCTTTTGTTAAAATA
>JAVSCE010018812.1:0-29269 GCA_032199065.1 Smutsia gigantea
CAGCAGCTGGTAGAGGGCCCCAGCGCGCGCCACGAACTCCAGCAGCACGAAGCAGGTGAGCATGCCGGCGCGGAAGACGTCCAGCGGCACCGCCTCGTGGTCGCGGCACTGGATCTTGCGCAGCAGTGGCGCCACCACCTCCTCGGGGGCCTCCCCGTCGCGGCAGATGCGCTTGAGCAGCTCACTGTAGGTGCGCCCGTCCAGACCCGGCTTCTTCTTGCGCCCACTGGCGCTCAGGCACTGGTAGGCCACGCCCACGTTGTTGTTGAAGGCCGCCCTGCGGGGGGCGGGGGCTTGGGGCCGACAGCAGAGCCCGCGCGCGCCCCCGCCGCCCCAGTCCCCGGCCCCCCACCCCCACCCCAACAAACCCATCCCCTCCGACTCGCCCCCCCATTCCCCGCCTGGGGGCTCTTCCCCCACATCCCCCAGGGCTGCTTCCCTCCGAGTCCGCTCAAATGTCACCTTTTCAGCGGCTCTCACCCCCTAGCCTGTCCTTCCTCTTTCTCAACACCAGCTACCGCCACCTGACTCTGTTGCCAGCAGCCCAGGAGTTTCTGTGCAGGTCAGAGATTCAGCCCCGGTACCTAGAACCCTGCCCGCACTTGGCAGGTGCTAGCTAAGTGCCTGCTGAATGGACTGGGGCACTGCCCCACCTATGCTCCATGCTCTCCTGGTGGAACGCTTGCCGTATGGGTGGTCCCTCTTGGCCACTGTGCCTGTCTGGTTCACTGCCACACAGTCCCACAGGCCAAGGGTTGGCAAAGTCAAACTGCCTGCTCCCTGTTCTTGTGAATAGTCTTATGGGTACATGCCTCATCCATCAACAGGCTGCCTGCCCATGGCTGCTTTCTTGCTGCAAAGACAGAGTCCAGTGGTCGCAACAGGAATTGGCCCCCAAAGCTCAGAATACTACCTGTTCCTGTGCAAACATCTGTGGATCCTGCTACTGGCTATGAGACGGCTCCTTTCCTGGGCCATTGAGATAAGCTGGAGATTTATGGCAGGGAGATCACCCCACGAGGTGCAGAGTGGTGCCAGATTCAGCCCAAGGCTGCAGAAACAGCTGCTCCACTGGTATGGCTGTCACCCACAAAAGCTGGCTGCTGCCTCGTTAACCCTTTTTCAGAGTGTTTGTGATTAACTCTTTGCAGCAGGAAGAGGAGGTGTGGGGAGGCCTGGCATGAACAGACGCTGCAGCCATTGGTGCCTGTATCAGTCATCTATTGCTGTGTGTAACAGACTACCCCCAAATGGCCCAAAAGGCAACAAACATCTGTTATGTGTCAGGAACTCAGGAGAGGCTTGGGCCTCTCCTGAGGTTGCTGTCAGGTGGTCAGCCACAGCCCTCCAAGGCTCAAGTAGGTAGGAGGCTTACCCCTACACCCTGGGCAGGAGGCCTCAGTCCCCACCTGTACATCTAATGGAGGCGGCTCCCCAGAAGCCACTCTGCATCCTGGCTGTCACATCCAATGGAAATGCAGGCTGGCCCTGTTGGACGTGGGAGGCAGGGGCACAGGGCATGGATGCCAGGAGGTGAGGTCTCGGGTGTCCTGAAGGCTGGCCCCACCGTGCTCTCCATTCCCTCTATTGAGGATGGGCCACGTGCCCCACTCCAGCCACTGAAGCAGGAGCATGACACGTGGTCCTCCCTGGGTGGAAGTTTTAGGAGCCACTGCAGCATCCCCTAGCCAGTCCCTGTGGCCAAGACCAGGTGGGCCCTGCAGGACACTTGAGTAGAGCCCTGTGACCCCACCGCGTGTGAGAAAACAAACTGTAGCTGTGCCGAGGCTGCGGAGGCTTGGGGTGTTGGTCACTGCACGGTGACACAGCTGATCCTGACCTAGTCTGGCTCTGCTCTGATGACTCTCTTTGGCAACCTGGCTGACACCAATTCTCAGGAGCTATTCACTCCTCCCCAGAGAAGGCATCTCCGGCTCCCAAGTGGTCCCTGAGCACCTTCTGTGTGCACAGCTGTTGCTGGCTGGGTCACTGTCTCCTGCTTTCCTTGTCTGTAGAGTGAGGGTCCTAACCCCTACATCCAGGGGTTCTTGTGAGGACAGGATAGAAATCATGCCAAGAACTTGGGATGGTGCTGGCCTGTGGGACGGGTCCTGTGTGCACTTGCCATTAGCCAGACTCAGGGCTGCAGTGGGCTGTCCAGATGCTGTTTATGTTATGCTTCTGGCCTCGCAGGGCAGGAAGATGTGCAAAGGGGTTATGTGACAGGTGAATGGGCAAGGAGCCGAGCAGGCAACACCAACCTCCAGGCTGCCACCTCATGCCCCCTCCCAGGGCTCCCAGGCGGTCCCCAGCTATGAGGGGGCACCACACCACCTGCTGAATCGTGAGAGCATGAAGAGCTGGAGGTAGCCAGCTCCACTGTGGGGCTCTGGGCCTCAGTTTCCCTATCTGTAAAGTGGGGAACTCACTTTTTGAAAGCTCCATCTGTATGAGCTCCTACACAGAGCAGCTGGCAGAGTGTGAGCATTTGTTAAAAAAAGAACATATGGGAATGTCTCCAAGAGGCAACATGGAGACTTTCCACTTTAGATGGGGGGGTTCTGCCCCCAGGGAAAACTTTTAGTTGCCACACTGGGATCCTGTTCAGAGTGCCCTACCCCACAGAAGGAGCTGAGCCCTGGCCGAGATCCGCTGGCACCTTTTGCAGGTTTTCCAGGTCACAGGGACCTGCAGGAGGTTGGTACTTTTGCTGTCCCTACTAGCAACCCAGTGGCTTCGAAGGCCTCTGGGCCACCTGCCCAGATCTGACTTGGCCTCTGCCCTCAGTGCCCATGTGGCCCTCAGCAAGTCCTGTAAAGACTGTGTATGATCCTAGGGCCTGAGGCTAGCCGGGGGTGGCCAATGCCACTGTCACCAGTCCTGGAGACCAGCACTTCTAATTTCTAATCACATCGGCAGAAGGGACTTCGGTTGGCTTCTCTCCAAGTCTTCTGCTTCTGACACACTGGGAGGATAAGGGGCTCCTGACAGCAGCTCGTTCTCTGGTTTCAACACTGGCTCCATCTCTGGGGAGACCAGGCACGTGTCCCACCAGCACCTGCCACCCCTCCGCCCACTCCTCTCCCTCTGCACCCCTGCTGCTCCAGATTGCCTCCAGCCAACGTCTTCAATTCGGTACAGTGAATAGTGTCCACCCAAAATGCATGTCCATCTTGAACCTGTTGGTGTGACCTTACTTGGAAATAGGGTCTTGGTGGGTGTAATTAGGTCAGGATCTGGAAATGAGGTAAGGTGGCTCTAAATCCAATGCCAAGTGTCCTTATAAGATAAAGGGCAGAGAGACACAAAGGAGGCCACGTGCAGAAGCAGATAGAGGGATGTGGCCTCAAGCCAAGGATCACCTGGCAGGCAGGAAGGATCCTCCCCTGGAGCCTCCAGAGAGAGCATGGCCCTGCCCCACCTAGATTTTAGACCTCTGGCCTCCAGAGAAGGGAGAATAAACTTCTGTTGTTTTCAGCTGCCCAGTTTGCAGCAATTTGCAGAGCATCCCCAGGAGACCTGTACAGCTTCTTTGGCCCTAAACTTAACAGACATTTTTCAGACCTAATCTATTGGGCCATACAGCGCCGCCTTCAGCATACAAGGCACCCTTGTGTGAATTAAGAAAAGGCTCTGCAAAAAGCCTTCACATAAGTATCCTCATCTGTGGTGTCCAAGGGGTGAATGGCTTGTGCAGTACTTGACCTGAACGACCGCACACGGTGGCCCTACCACTGACCACTCTTCCTCTTTGGAAGACGTCCCAGATGTCTCTCTTCTGGTTCCCTCCTTCCTGTTTGGTCTGCCTTCTCACGCTTTTTTGTGGGTTCTCCGAGGCTGGGGCTCCCCAGAGTTGGGTCCTAGGCTCTTCCTGGCCTCCTGGCGCCTTCACGGCCCCTCCCAACGGACACCGCCTGACCAGGGTGCAAGTCTCAGTTGCAGATCTGCCTGTCCACCTCCCTGTAGGGGATGCTCTCCCAGACCCTGACTTAACAGCCCTCTGGAAAATTCCCCCAAACCAGAGACCTCCCATCTCAGTAGATGGCCTCAGGGACCAGATGGGACTGTCCCTGCACACTCCCCTTCCACCCCGGCCCCAGTAAACCCATTAGCTTGACATTTAGAGATCGTCCGGAGCCCACGAACTTCCCACCTGCCTGCTCCTCTTCCCAGGGCTCATCACAAGGGTGGCTGCCTGCCCCAGACTCATTTTGTGCTCCCTTTCCCTGCCGCCCCAAGCACGGCTTTGGTGTCTCCACCGCCCAGCCCTGTAAATACTCGTTTTCTGGCTTAACAGACGGGGATGCTACGAGGGTCCTGGCTCAAAGGCGTTGCTGCGTGACTTGGGGCGAAGTCCTCCCCGCGCTCCAGGAGCTCCCACTGTGGGGCGCGCCGCCCCGAATCCCAGGACCCGCGCCTGGCCCAGCCCGGCCCTCCACCGCGGACTACAGCCCCCAGCGTGCCCCGCGCGCCAGCGCCAGGCCGGAGGCGGGGATCCGCGCGGGGCACGCCGGGAGTTGGAGTCCGGCCGTCCCAGCCCGCCCCGGTACGGCCCCGCACCTCTGGGAGTGGTGAGCCAGGCGAAGGTGCCACAGCGCGCGGCCCAGGCGCTGCTGCTGCAGCAGGAGCTGGCCCGGCGGCTCGCCAGCGCCGCCATTTGCAGGCGAGCGCAGGCCCATGTTCTCGAAGTAATGAGCCAAGAAGGCGATCGGCTCCTCGGGCCGCGCCTCCAGCACCTTCAGCAGGGCCGCGCGCAGCATCTCCGTCACGCCGACCTGCCGCAGGAAGTCCTCCTCGTTCTCCGCCGTTGCAGCCGCCTGGGACATCGCCGCTCGGCCGTTGTCTGTGAAACTGGCCGCCGGGGCCACCGCGGGTCGCCGCTTCTCCACTGCCGCCATCTTCGCTGAGGGCAGCGGGACCGGAAGCGCCGCCATATTCCACAGTGCGCTGGTGCCTCGGGGCGGCCATCTTAGTTAAGGGCAGGTGTGTGTGGGGCGGTGTCGGGGACCCGGGAGGCGGGATCCCGGTTCCGGCTGGGAGACTCTGGGAAGTAATTAGTGCAGCCCCCCAACCCCCACCCTCCCGACAGTCTCCTCGGTTCCAATTGGCACTCTTCCTCCGGTTTCTCATTTTGTATACTTGGTTGGCTTTCCCGGCTTGGGCCTGGAACCCTAATGTTGCCAGACTCCAAAATGGCTCCTGAGGAAGGGCTCGGTTTCTATCATGAAGCCGGATTGCTGGCCATCTTGGTAGTGGTCGAGTCCTTCAAGTTGGCCCCCTAGCAACCAGTCTTCTTGGTTACAAGGGAAGATGGGTAGAGCGTGGGTGGGGATGCATCCGGTCCATCAGGACTGAGCGCCGCCCCCGCCGCCTCTTCTGATTTTCCTCGCTTAGTTAACCTCTGCTCGCAGCCTGAGATGGTTACGCACCACGGGCTGGGTCAGGGTCTGCTTTGGGCTCCACGACCCCTTTCCCCATGTGAGTGTTCGCGGAATGGGAGGAACACCCCAGTCCCCAGTTCCCCGCCCCAGGCCACCACCAGACGTCTCTTGCTCACCTGTATGCTCTGCAGCTGGAAGCCTCCCATAGCTCCCCAGTGCCCACAGGCCAAGTCCCTGCGTCTACAGCCGTTTATCTGCTGATCTCATTCAGCGATCCCTCGCCTCTTCCCGTCCTTAGCCTCCAGTCACCCCAAAGAGATGCGGTTTCCCTTAATAAGCCGTCTCTTCTGTGTCTGCCTACACTGCCCCCCGACCAAAACTTTCCCCCACTTTTGAGAATTCTTAGTTATTCTTCAAGCTACTGTGTCCCCGCATCAAGGAACTGCACAAGCACCTGTGTTCTATCCCCAGGCAGAGAGCCTGTGCCCTGATGCCCCCTCTCTCCTGCCCTGGCCAAGTGACGCTGGGCTGACTGCCCATCCTTGCCTCTCTGGGGTGTCGCTCAGTGTAGAAGGTAGTTGGAGTGGTGCAGAGGATTCCAGCATCCTCAAGCCATGACAGGAACTACTGAGGTCAGACAACGGGCTCTTTATTCTCCAGCTCAGACTGTTGGGAGAGGGGCCCCTAGCGCCCCACTGAGGGGAAGTCCAGCCAGCTGGGGAGCCTGGATGTGCTGGCGCACAGGGTAAGGGGTCTGCGGTGAGCCCTCATGCTGTCTGGGACCCTGCATATGTCCTCCAGTTGCAACTGGGTAGAAAGAAAGGCAGTCCACTTCAGGAGGTGCCACTGCCTGTCCTGGTCAGTCTGGTCCAGGTGGGGCAGGGGCCCAGAGGAGTGGGTAGGCCTTGTCTTCAGCTGTCAGTCCGGCAGCATTTCCACAGGCGATAGGTGAGAAACACCAGGAGAAGCAGCCCCAGCGCTAAGCCGCCGGTCCACAGGGCAGCAGAGGCTGGTGGGAAACCTGGGGGAAGAAGCGTCAAGTCCCTGAACCCCTTTTTGCAAGCTTTGAGAAGCCCAACAGAGCTGGCTAAGGGCTTCCAAATTTACCAAGTTCCCTGAAATTTTACAAAGGATGTCATGGTTTGGAACATCTTTTGAAATGTACAAAAACCCCCAGGATATTTGAAGGACTTTATAGAGTCACTTCTTTGTAAGGTACTTTATACTTTGAGGTGGGCTGTCCAGCCAGGCAGCTGCTTGCCGCATCTGCGTGTGATATGGGGTCCCTCTGAATGAAGGGCACTGTGAATGCAAAGCACACATCGCGTTTTGAAGACTTAGTTTAAAAATATATATGTATGCTTTTTTATAGATAACATGTTGAAATTATAATATTGGAGATATATTGGGTTCCGTAAAATATATTATCAAACTTACTTTTGCTTTGTTTTCTGAATATGGTTACTAGAAAATTTGAAATTACCCATGTTGGCTGTATTCTGTTTCTATTCCACAGGCTGTTACAGTCTATAAAGTTTGTAGTCTATAAGAGTACAAAGTTCTGTGAATCTATGTGGTCCCTGAAACTTACAGTCCATCGAGTCATCACCATGCCAGGCCACTATAATCTTATCATGTCGGGGAACCCACTAGCAGATGGGGACTGGAGCTGCTAAGGTCTCAGGCGCAAGTCTCCCTCTCAGGTTCCCCCAGAACTCACAGATTTCCGGGACCAGGTACCGGCTGGCCATCTGGCCCCCGGGGTCCAGGCGGCACTGGAACCAGCCCTCAGGGTTGCATCTGGCCCACAGCACGCTCAGCCAAGCCCGGGCCCCAGCCTCCCGAGTCTTGTAGGCTGCTAGACCGCCAGGGGCGTTGGTCCAGTGAACGGCCACAGCGGAGCCACAGACTGCCTCACATAGCAGCTCCAAACCCCCTGGTGCTGGCGACTGGTGGATCTCAGGGTGGCAGGGACCGGTGGAGCTGTTCCTAGGCTGAGGGCCAGGACTCCCTGGGCTGTGGGTGGAGCCCTCCTCGGGGGTGGCCTCTGGGGAGGTCATAACAGGAGCCATCGGGGAAGTCAGGATGGGAGCCGCCGGGGAGGTCAGGCTGTGCAGGACTGGAAAACAGGGTGGCTCTTTTTCCTGTTGCCCCAGCCCCTCCTCTGCCTCAGTCTCTCCACCTGGACCGTGGGGTGGGACCAGAATTGCTCCAAGCTCCATCCTTGACCACTTGGGAGTAATTGCAAGGTATCTTAGTGGGTAGGAGTGAGGCTGGGGTCTGTCATGCCCCTCACCTCCGTCTCCTAGCAAGTTTCTGAATCTCTGTGTCTCACTTTCCTCCACTGTCAACAGATGGAAGCCACCAGCCCTGGGGGCTGCTGTGGGAGGAGCACAAGGGTTCACAGGGTGTGGGGTCAGTGAGTGTTGGATTTTGGGGGCCGCTGTGAAGAGACAGGGTGCTCCCTCAGAGTCAGGAGATGTCTATCCCTTGTGCAGATGGGGAGACTGAGACTCCAGGAGGGGATTTGTACTTCTTACCAAAAAGCTCTCAAGTCCGGCAGCTTCTCTGCAGGCCGTCCCACTGCACCCTCCTTGCCACACCCTTCCCGACCCCCCATGACCCCAAGCACATTTTGCGGGTGTCCTGTGGGAGAAGGGATCAGTGCCTTTTAAGTGAGAGGCTGCCAGGGCTTCACGATGAGGGCAGGGTCTGTCCCAGATTAGATACATGTCAGTTAAATTAATAGCATTTGACAGCAACTGCACACCTACTGTGTGCCAGCCCAACATTAAACGTTTTCATTCATTCAGCAAGTCTTTATTATGTACCTACTATGCACTGGGTACTGGAATAACATTCATCCATTCGTTCAAAATGTATTTGTTGAACACTTACTCTGTTCTAGCCACTGAGGACATAGCCATGGACCAGACAGACACACAGTCCTATCTTGGTGAAGCCAGTAGTAGGGGAGACAGATAATGGGAAAAATAAAGAACATACAGGATGTCAGATAATTGATAAAAGGTGTCAAGAAACATACAACAGGAGAAGAAAAAGGGCTTGAGCGTGTGTGCATGTACACATATGTGTGTGGTTTGTCCCTTTAGACTGGGAGGTCAAGGGACTCCTCCCTGGGAAGATGACGGAGCCATGGAGACAGAGGGGGGAGAAATCAGGTGGAAGGCTCTGCTGTGCAAAGGCCTTGGGGCAGTCCCAGGCCTAGTCTTTTAGAGGAACAGTGAGGGGGCCCCTGTGGCTGGAGCAGAGTGAGCGAGGGTGGAGAGGGAGGGGACAGACAGGTCATGCAGGGCAGCGGAAAGGGACTGGGCGGAGGCGGGAGCCTGGAGGGCTGTGCACAGGGCAGGACAGGACCTCATGGGGCCCGGCACAGGGTGGGTGCTCAGTAAATCTGTTGAGTGAATAAACAAAAGTCACTCTGGCTGCCACAGGGGGCCAGACTGAAGCTCAAATGTCATCTTCCCACCTGCTGGGGGTTCTGTGACCATATAGATGGGGACACAGCAGTCGAGGGGCCAGGACCAGGGTTATGGGAGGGCTGGTGGGCCCCTATTATCAAGGCTCTGAGAAGCTGGGCTTTGGGACTTTGCCAGCTTCCTCGGGGACACTGAGGTGCGAGGCGGCAGAGACTCTGCAGACTCACCTGGAATGGATCGCTGGTGGCTCAGCTCCAGGCTTGGCAGCCTCATGGTCGCCTGGCAGTGGAGGGTAGGTGGGGCAGGAGTCCCCAGTGGGGGCAGCTGCCAGCTCTCTGTCACTCGGAACAGCAGGTCATCCTGGGGTTCTGCCTCCACCTCCCTTCCCAGGACCCGCAGCCCCTCCAGTTTCTCTCCGTCCAGGAGCAGCGACAAAGAGAGGGCCTCGGGTTCAGAAGGCGTGACATTGTGGGCTGTGCAGGCCACTTCCTGGTCCCACCCAGCCACCAGGGCCACTGGGGAGACAGTCAGCTGGTTTGGGAAGGCTGTGGACAGAGGGTTGGAGGAGGGTGTGCTGAATCCAGAGGGTCAGGACTGTGCCCTGGGGAGGGGACACAGGTGGGCCAAGGGGTGTGTGGAAGCCACTGAAAACCCAGTGGCCACGACCTGTATGGCTAGTACACAAGGCGCTGGAGAGGAGTCAGGTATGTCGGGGGGATGCGGAGAGAAGGGAAATGATTGCAGAGAGACTCAGGAGGAGCCAAGGTGCAGGCTTTGAGCTGGGGCAGGGTGGGCAGTCCAGGAAGGCTCCCCGGAAGGGGTGGCATAGGGACAGCAGGAGAGCAGGGCTACTGGGCGGCAGAAGGGGCGCGTCTCACCGAACACCAGGAGCTGCACGGTCTGCTGTAAGGTGTGGTTCCCGCAGGAGCCCACGCACACGCGGGTGCCCCCAGTCGACAGCGAGGCGTTGCGCACCCAAAGCACTGAGCTGCCTGCGTCCGACTGCACTGCTCCCAGGCTGGTGTCCAGGCCGCGCCACTGCACCGAGGCGGCCCCCTGGCCAGTGCAGGCCAGCCGGCAAATGAGCCGCCGTGACCCGCCCAGGGCCACCGCCACCACGGGCTCTGGCGGCTCCACCTCCAGGCGCGCACCTGCGGCACACGCGCGCTCAGCCCGCGCGCAAGGCCTCCCTTGCGGGACCGCCCCGCCCCTGTGAACCCCCACTCACCGTGGCCTTGCTGGAGGAGCCCCAGGAGGAGGGGAAGCAGTAGGGCACGGCCCTGCTCCATGCTGGGTCCCCTGTTCTGCCCCCGCCCGCGGGGCGGCTGGCTTAAATAGTGGCAGCCTTGGTTCCTTCCCGCCGCCCCCTCCTCCAGCAGCTCCCCGGGGGTTTCCTGAGGGGGTTTCCTGCCCCATCCTCGACCCTGGAAACCACAGAGCGGCATGGACTGGGGGCCAGAGATAGGGGACAACGTGGCCAAGGTCAGCCGGAGGGGCGGGAAGGTCTGGGAGGGTCCCACTTTTGGAGACGGGAAGATTAGAGGAGGGAGGCCAGAGAAGATGACTAGGTTAGTTGAGTGGGAGTCGGAGCCGGGTCCAGGGTTGGCGCCACCGCGTCCACCCCGACGGCCGGAACCTCGCTGCCCGCAGCGGCCACGCGGGGGCGGTGGAGAGCCGCCTCGGTCCAGCTCCGCGGACTTTGGGGCCGGAGGGCGGGTGGCGAGGACCTCCTGGAAGAGGGCCCTTTGGGAACAAGGCTTTTGGGGTGGCGGGGTCTCCTAGGGGTAACTTGTCTTGGAAGTGGGGGTGACGGGGGGCTGAGGCCCATCACTGCCTGGGACACAACACCCCCTACCTCTGCATAACTCCCCTCCCATCAGAGGACAGGACTGTTGGGATCTTGGGGGCCCCGGACCTCCGTGCTCCATTCCAAACAGGGACCTGGGTCTGGGGTCTACAGGCGAGGCCTGGGAAGAGCCCCGGCCAGGCTCCCCGTCGCAGCTGTTAGCAGCGAATCCCGACAGCCTGCCCTCCTGACTTCTAATCCTAAATTAAACCACCCTTTCCTCTATGCCCCTCAGCCTGGCCCCCATGTTCCTGTTTTCCTTTCATGGCTGTTCACCATCCAGCACCCAGAGCGGTTTTAGGAACATCTTTCTTTTTTGTCTTTTTCTTTTTCTTTTTTTTATTAAGGTATCATTGATATACAATCTTATGAAGGTTTCACATGAGCAACGTTGTGGTAGGAACACCTTTCTGAGGACGCGGACACCCTAAGGCTGACTGTGGCATGAAGGAAAAACTCACTCCTCCAGTGGCTGGAGTCTGCAAGATCGGTGGCCCCAGGGCCTTTGCACAGCGGTCGGCCTCCCCTGCTGTCCCTACTCAAACATTGCCTTCCAGGGTCCCCCAACTTGCTCCCTCTCCCTTCCTCTATTTCACTCTCTCAGTGCATTCTCCTGGAAGCCCCTAGTGAGGCTGTGTAGCTGAAGTCACATCTCTCCTGTACTGGGGGGAGCTTATCTGCTGTGGCCCGCTATGACCCCAGGCTCCATGCACAGCAGGCCTGCAGGAAGAAAAGACCGGAGGGTCCTGGTGTGCCCTTGGCCAACCTCAGCATGTAGCTTGTGCCTCAGTTTCCTTGGCTTTGTTGTCTAAGCATCACCAGCTCTGCCATCTGTCCAGCCAGCCTCCCAAGTGCTGGAGGAAGAAACGGAAACCCAAGAGAAGGGGCTGGTAGCAGAGTGGGGAAAGTGAGGCTCAGAGGAATTGGGAGTAGAAAAGGGAAACTGGGGCCTTGTGAGGCATGGGCCCAGGTGTGTGAACCAGAGCCCATCTTTCTTGGTCCCATCCCCCCCTCCGCCCAGTGCCGGGAAAGGCCAAACAGGAAGGCAAACTCCAAGGAGTGCCTTTCCCTAGGCCGGAGGTGTGGGCCCTTCTCGGAAAGCTGGGCTCTTAACCCAGGCTGGGGGCAGCAGGCCTGGCGAATGGCCTCTTCCCAGCCCCTGACCCTGCTTCCTGCGGTCCTTGCAACTAAGGTCCCTTGTCACGGTGTGACCCAGATCCCCTGCCCTGCCTCCCCAGGGCCCGCCTGCTGCTCACTCCAAGCTCTACCTGTGTGAATGAACGACCTCCACGTTCAGACACCTTTGGCTCTCAGGGAGTCTAGGGAGAGCCCAGTGGTATGGGGGGGACAGCCAGTGGCAGCCCCCAGAAAAGGATAGGTGGCCTGAGCAGATGAAGAAGGTTCTGGGCAGAGGTGGGGAAGAGCCAGGACCTGGTGGGGTGGAGGAGGGAGAGACAGAGGCAGAGAGATGAGGGAGGAAGGGAGGAGAGAGGGATGGGGCGGGGCCTGGAGGGGGTCTGGGTGGCCCCCGGGGATGAGCAGGCCCTTGAGAGCCTGAGGCCAGCTCTAGCAGCCTGAAGTGCTTTTCCTGCCTGCTCTTGGCACACCTGGTCGGTCCCTGGGAGACTGAGCCCGCGGGAGCCGTTCTCCAGCTGCCTATCAGCCTGGGCTTCCTGCGGCACCCGCCCACCCCATCCCCCCTTTCCGGCATTATCCCAGAGGAAGTCCTCAGTGGCCTTGGCAGGAAGCTTCCTTCCCACTGAGGGTCCCAGCCCCTTCCCTCAGCCCCCTGATATCCTGGCCTCTCTGTCCACCTTCCCACCAGAGCAGGGGTCTTATAGGCTAGCCCAGAGATACCCATTCCCTCCGTCCTGGCTGGGTCAGCCCCCCTCCCTTTGTGCCACTGACCACCTGGGGGGGCTTCATGGCTCTTTCTTTGTGGTGGGCTGGAGCTGTGAGGGCAGGTCACCAAGGTGGAAGGCCAGGACCCCAAACAGATAACACGGCGAGGCCATGAAAACATCACTTGGTGAACCTCTTTTCCTGCGAAGCTGAACCCAAGTTTGGCAAACAGGTGGTGGCCAGGTGGCTGTCCCAGGGTGGTCAGAGCCTGGTGTGCGTGCTGCCCGGCTGCCCATGGGCTGACCGAGAGCCCAAGATCTAAGGCACCAGGGGCTTCAAGGGAAGCGGAGACTCTGAGCTCTCCGTCTGCACTGACTGGAAGCCCCTGAGATGGTGTGGGGTTGGGGTGGTCCTGGAAGACCCCGCAGATGGTCCTAGCTTTCCTGGATTTCAGCTTGTCTTCCACCCAGGGCACAGGGTTCAGGCCAGGGCAACCCAGAAGGAGCTGGAAGGTTGAGAGGGGGCCTCAAGGGTCTCTCAATCACTTCCCTGTGGGGCAGGCAGGCACGTCACGGTGAAAGCTGATTTCAGGGGCTGTATCTACCACCCTGAGGCTGGGGTACCTGAGGTGGTGGGGCCAGGGCCCCCAGAAGTGCGACCCCTGGCCTCAGGCCCTGCCAATCACTCAGTCTATGCTGTCCTCCAACAGTGGCCTGCTGACGGGGCCCTGGCAGCAGGACAACCCACCACTGCAGCCAGGAGCTCATACTGGGGATGAAGAAAGCAACCAGGAGCGTGCAGGGCACTGGGCAGGCGCCCAAGAGGAGGGCAGCCAGAGACGATGGCCCGGTACAGAGTGGGTGTCCAAGGCAGCCCAGTGCCCTGTTCCAGGCTAGACATGGGTGGGACGCAGGCAGCCCCTCGTGGACAGGTATGCCATGCTCGTCCCCGTGGCTTTGTCCAGGGACACAGGCCGCCATTGCGCTCAGCTCCGCTGCTTAGAACAGGTGGAGGGCAAAGCCTTGTAAGGCCTGGAATGCTGGTGATGGTGCCCTGTGCCAGGCCTGGGTACAGGAAAGCAGGCAGGTCACCATCCCTTCCTGACACCACCGGAGCAGGGGCGGAACAGGCCCACGCTGACCTTAGGAGGTGCTGGCAGACCAGGAGAGGACCCCAGGGGTGGCTGTCACCCATCTATCCAACATCCATCCATCCATCCCTCCGGCCCTTCCTCACCGATCATGCTCACTGCAGTGGTCCTGGAGGAGCCACTGAGGACGAGAGTCACTCACTGCTCTGCCCCCCCCAGGAACGCAAACCCATGTGGACAGATCTTTGGGTTTTCTGTGGGGCATTGGACCACCACCCAAAGCAGACGTGGTGGCCATTAATTTGCATGGCATAGTATTCGCCCAGGGGGTCCTCAGGGCCAGCACTGAGCCTGCTGTGTGCAATTTCCAGCGTTGCTGTAGGCCAGCTGGCTGCTCAATGCCAGGAGGGCCAGGCCAGGGAGGCGGCAACTCTGGGTCACACAGCACACGCAGGCCAGGGCTGTGCTGTCAGCCACTTTCGTCTACCCACCGCTTGAAATGTAATTTTTAACTTAAATACCAACTTAAAAATAAATACTTGACTCAGTCATTGGAAAACTTTTTAAGTATGTTTAGAACGACTTGGGTTTGTGAACCTACTTTTTCAACTACAGTGTTAGGAAATCTCAAATACAGAGAATATTTTCAGTGCGGCTTAACCAAAAAAATACATGTAAATGTAAAATACAGACTGGATTTTGAGGACTTAGTAGGAAGGAAGAATGTAAAATATTTCACTATTTATTAAATCTTGATTACATGTTGAAACAATATTTTGGATGATATATGGGGTTAAATAAAGCACATTTTATTTCACATTTTGTAAAATCAGTTTTCCTCTATTTATGCCATGCATTTCTTTTTCCGTTTCTCACCGTGGCTGCTTGTAGTACAGATGACCCTCAGAAACCTGACTAAAGTAAAGCCAATTTGATTAAAGTGGCCATTTTAAGGGATGAACTGCTGGGCAGCATTCCAAGGGAGGGGAGGAGGACTATGCCCCCAGCCTCAGCCTGTAGGCTGGTGACAGAAGCCTGCAACTGAGTGCATGGAAACTGGAGACGAGCCCCCTACACATAGCCCCCTTCCGCATTCCCAGATAAAAAGCCAGCTTAATGTGCGGAAGGTGGGGGTGGGGCATGACTTCACACGTTGCCCCCCACTCTGTAGGTAACCCCTTAGTAAAACTCGTTCACGCGCCAAGCTGGACCCGCTAGCCCAGTCACTCTCCTGTCTGTTGGTTCCCTCACAATTCTGTGGGAAGCCTTTCCTTTACACCTCCTGGGACATTCACAGAACTGATAGCGAATTTAAGTGACCCATCGTATTCTATTCCCGATGGGCAAGGGGCTCTGGCCTCAGGCTGGGTTTGCTCTCTGACTTGAGCACAGGATAAAAATGTTCTCTGGTTGGGTGATGAGCCCCTTTCTCCTTCTTCCCCTGCTGTTTTGAGGGGTTGGAACAATGCTTCTCGTCCAGGATCCTGTTCCCAGGGGACACTGGGCCATGCATGTCTGGAGACACCTGCGGTTGTCAACTGGGGGTGCTCCTGACATTGAGTGGGTGGGGTCAGGGGTTCTGCCCAACACCCAACAGCACCCAGGGAATAATCGGGACCCTATGCCATCAGTACTGGGGACGTTAGTGGTTGGGAAACCCAGGGTGGGAGAGGCTGGTTGGTGTTGGAGGACTTGGGAGAATGGGCTGGGCCTGACTGTAGAGGGGGAGGGGTTGGGCTCGGGGGTCGCAGCCAGATCAGACCTGCTTAGGGAAGTTCTCTGTCCAAGGAGTTTCCAGGCACAGGGTCTGTAGCTGCAACCTGAGTGGGGCCAGGCGACCTGGGCAGGACGGGGGCCAGGCAGTCAAACTGGGACACCAGGTGGGGCCAAGCTCAGAGCCCCATCAAGGTGGAGTTGGGGGAGGTTCTGCAGAAAGGGTAGAACTGGGATTGTAGGGCTGTGGCTGGGTGTCTGGGCAGGGGCCTGCTGGCCCTGGGTAGGAAATGAGGCCAGGGTTTGGTCTCCAGGGGCAAGACTGGGAGCCCTAACGGGTCCAGATGGGCTGTGGGTGCCCAGCATGGCCACAGACAGTGAGGTAGGGCAGGGACATAGGACAAGCATCATGATTAACTTTTCCTGCCTAGAATGAAAAATGCTGAGATATAAACAGTATAGTAAGAAAAGGAGGGACCCCATCTTAAGGCTAAGTTTCCATTTTTAAAAGCAGAGAGCTGAGAAGTAAGATTCCTAACATATTCTCTGGTAACCAGACAATAGCGCACCCAATCTTAAGGCAGGGCCGGCAGTCTTAACTGATATGTCCCCACTGCTTGAGGGTAGCACTGTCTTGGAGAGGAACAGGATCAGTGAATCCCTTGTGTAGAGTTTATCTTACAGAATTATCCAGAGAACTGACTGTGGATGAGGACGTGGTGTCCTTCACTAGAGAGACATCACGAGACCAACAACCCACCTCCACCCCGCCCCTTCTTGAAAGCCTTAAAAACATAGAATCCCCAGCATATCAGTACGCCTCCTCTGAGACTGTCCGCACATTCTTTAAGTGTGTACTTTTAAATACAGCTTTTTCACTGCTCAATTTACTGTGCTTTGTTTTTTTGCTATTTCATTCGATTTCCAAGTCTCCATTTTACCCCTGATGAGTAGGGAGGGGCTGCTGAGAGCTCAGATTTGGGCCTGCGAGGTCCCATCGCCTGGGTGACCGGGAGGGACATGCAGCTGCAGGAGCCCGCCTGAAAGTCTCCTTTCTTTGGGGAGTTCTCAGAACATACTCTCACTCCAACCCGTGCTCCGGGGCTCCCCCAGATCCTGGAGTGGTAGGGGCTGGTTCCCACACCGTGCAGATCCAAGCGGACACAGGACGCCAGGTGATGCTGGTTTCAGGAGTTGGCAAGGGAATCTGCCCTAAGCTGAGAACTTTCTGGAAGGAAAAGAAGGGGCCACGAACTCAACAGTCCAAGCAGGTTTATTGCTAAACATGAGAGGGATCCCTTTGTTCTGGCTAGCAGAACAAAGAAAGCATCTCTTACAGGCTAAGAGGCCTTTTATGGCCAGGTTTTTTGGCGGGCTTTTTTAGGGAGGAGTCAGAGAAAAGGTGGGCTTGCAGACGTGTCCTCCGGAGAATTCTTGCAGCGTAGATAAGATGAAACCTGGGTCTCTAGGACATGGCGGGTGGGCTTCTTCAAACAGGCAGTTCTCCTGTCCGGATTCTACCAGTTGCCCTCTGCACTCTCCTGTTCTCTGCTGCCTGCAGGGCAGCTGCCGTTCCCTGCTGCCCTCGCTTTAATGAATTCCTTCCTCACCTACACCCGTCCGACCTGTTCAAGAATTCTTTGCCACCACAGTCAAGAACCCTCTCCCGCCCAGGTTGCGGTTTCTCCTGGTGTCAGGGAGAGACCTCCCCCTCTGCAGGTGCCCGGCAACAACAGGGTTCCAGGAGGGCCTTCTCTGAGGGCCGGGGCAGGGCCGGGGTCCCCGCCAGACCGGGTTCAGACACGGGGCCGCCGCTGCCCTCAGCCAGACGCCCGAGCTGTTCAGCCCCGTCGCCCCCGCCCACCGGTCCCAGCAGGTCCCGCCGTCCCGCGTCGCAGGACTACAACTCCCGGCATGCCGCGGGGCGCAGACCTTTTCCCACAGGGCCGCGCGGCCTCGGCCAGGCCAGGTGAGCGGGCGGCACGGGTCAGGGGTGTCCCGGCCGGCGGAGTGTGGGTGGGGCACGCACGGCGTGCCTTTTTGAGCCGCTCGGCCGGGGAGATCCCTGCCGACGGGCCCTTGGTTGGTCCCGGAGTGGCCAGGAGCCAGGACAGCCCCGCGCCCGGGACCCAGAGGCGGCGGCGCTCGCTGAACGTTTGCAGGACAGTCGAACGCAAAGGAGCGTCGCGGGCACCAGCTCGAGGCCACCGTGTCTGCCCTCAGCCCTGGGCTCGGGTCGAGACGTCGGGAGCTACTAGGGCAGCTCGCGTTGGGATCTGAATGGTCGGGTCATGGCGCCCGGGACCAAGGCTCTAGGAGCGCGAGTTTCTCTAAGGGTTGGAGGATGCCTGGGACCGGCATGGGGGCGCTGGACACCGGGGTCATGTTGAGGGGTCGTTTTGCCTGGAGGGCCCTGATGTCAGTCTGAGAGCAGTTGCCAGGAATGAGGGTCACTCATTAATTTACACATATGTTTACTGTGTACCTACTAGATGCCAAGTATTGTTGTAGGTGCCAGGGTGACAGCAGAGAGCAAGGTGGGCAGACCCCTGTACCGGGGAGCTTACATTCCAATGGGGGTGGGGGGGCAGAGACCATAAACACTACGCATAATAAACAGGTAGTTGTGTGTCTTTAAATGCGGAACATCTGGCTTCTCTAGGGCAAAAAGCCCTGCTCCGTAGTGCCTGCTGGTTCCTGTGGTGTCAGTACTTCCATCGTGGCTGATTTCAAGTCACACATCAACCAGCTCACACGAGTGCACACTGAACAGTCAGCTCTGACAACGCCAGCCCTCTTCTGTGCAGTGGGTAAACGCTATACTTCATTAGCTGGTGATGGGTGCTGTGGGAAAAAAGTAAGGTGGGAGGGGGATTGGCAGTGTGGAGGTGGGGCAAGTTGTAGAATTAAATTGGATGGTCAGAGGAAGACTTCTTCACAGGAGAGATTTGAGCAAGTGAAGGAAGCGAACACAATTAGCAAACATCTATCTGGGAAAGGGTGAACCAGGTAGAAAGGCCAGGGAGTGTAGAGGCCCTGTGGCTGAGCTGCCTGGTGTATTCGAGAAAAGCAAGAAGGCCAAAGGGTCCATTGGAGGAATGGGCAAAGCCTGAGAGGGCAGAAAGGACCTGGTTGGGTCGGACTTTGTAAAAGCCTCCAGGAAAGTGTGCCAGGATCCTTTTCCAGCAGCCCGTTTTCTGTATACAAGCCTTTCCCTCTGAACCTCACTGTCTTCATCTGTACACTGGGGTCTTGGCCACTGGCTACCCAGCAGAACACAAGAACTGGTCCTGTCCCTGCTCTCTGTACTGAGTGGACAGCTGGCTCATTCCGGGATGGAGGCAGGAGGGAAGCCTGGCAGGTTTTGCAGCGTTCTCATCCTCTGGGAAGAACAAGCCTTCTTTGTTAGAGTCCCCAGCAAACAAAGAGGCAGGCGGCCACAGGGGCAGGTGAGTCTGAGTCAGGGGGCTGGCCACAAGACAAAGGACGATTGGAAAGGCCCCCAGGGAGGTGAGAAGTGACAGACTGGTGGCTGGGAGGGCAGAGCTGATTCGGATGTAGGCAGCATCCTCTTGCTGCCTGTGTGTTAGGGACAGAAAACAACAGGTTGTCAGATAATCCCAGCCTGCTGGGGGTGTAGCCACACTTTTAGCACCCAGGTGACTTTAGAACAGCATGATGGGAAACAACGCCTGTGATAGTTCCTCCTCACCCATTACTGCAGCAGATTTTTATTGTGCACCTGCTCTGGGCAGATGATATTCTGGACCCCCCAGCACATGGCAGGCACAGCTCCTGCCTCTTCCTGTGCACATACGTATGTGTATGTGTGCGTGTTTGAGTGTGCAGGTATGTTCTGTGGAGATGCATGGTGGAAATGGACAAAAAAACAAATCAACTGGGCCCCCCATCTGGGTTGAGGTCAAATCTGTCCTTCAGGAAGTTCAGGTCAAAGCCTTGCAGCCATTCTTGACTCTGCCCTTTTTTACACCTGACTACACCCCTGTTCTGTTCCAAATGCCCTCATGGATCCTACCTCCCTTAGGGTAAAAGCCAAGTCCTCCCCATGGTGCCCAGTGCCCTGCACAACTTGCCCCATTACCTACTTGCCCTCCCCTTCTTGCTCACTCTGTCCCAGCCACACTGGCTTCCTCTATGCTCCTTCAGCACACGAGGCACCGGCCTGCCCCACAGCCTTTGCATAGGCTCTGAACTCCAGGATGCTGTGAACAGCATTATTTGCAGTAGCCCCAAATGGAAACACCCCAGAAGCTTGTGAAATGGAATATTACACCCTGCATGAAATCGAATGGTTTGCACATACACCTATCAACAGGATGTATGGGCACACAAGGTGTAGGGAAAGAAGCCTCCTAAAAATGCAGTGCCAGTTCCACTAATATAAAGTGAGAAAGGGGCAAAACCTCTGCTTTGGAACTAGTGGTGGTTACTGGGTGAGGGAAGGAGACAGCTGGAAGGGGGCAGGGGGCTTCTAGGGGTGTGGAGACTTCCTGCGGCGGCATCTCAGTGCTGGTACATCTGTGGGCCGATCTGTGGGCAGTCAGTGAACTGTAAAGAGGGACACTGGTCGCAGCTGTCCATCAGACCACTCCCCTCCCCGGCACTGCTGACACAGGGCTGGGCTGCTCTGGGCGGGGCTGTCCCAGACACTGTGGGGTGTTGAGCAGCAGGCCTCTGGTCCCACCTGCCTGATGCCAGAAACTCCCTCCTCCCTAGTCCTGACCAGCAAGCATGTCTACAGGCATGGCCCAGGGTCTCCTGGGGGTGCAGAATGATCCCAGGTTGAGAACCGCAGGACTAAGAGATTGATTCTAGACCTTTGCTGTCCAGCATAGTAGCCACTGGCCACATGTGGTCACTGGGTGTTTGAACTGTGGCAGGTCCATATTGGGATGTACTGTGAGTGTAAGACACATACCAGATTCCAAAGACAGCACAAAGAAAAGAATGTAAAATATCCATAATTTTTGTATGCTGAATTGATAATATTTTGGACCTATTGGGTTAAATAAAATGTATTTTAAATTTAATTTCTCTTGTTCCTATTCCTCTTTTTTTTTTTCGAAGATCAAATTTTATTTACTACCTGCATACAAAAACATATTGCACATCAACCAACCAAAATCAAAAAAAAAAAAAAAAAGGGAAAAGATACTCTACTGAAGACTAACGTAGTTTTATACAGAATAAACTTTCTGGAAATTATCTTTTCAGTAGTTTAGGTTATGTCTGAAATGGACATGACTAATTCAGCTTAGTGTTTTAATTTTTAAAGCTATGTTTGATTTTAAATACTGTACACTTTAATAAATAAACCAAACAAAGCCTCAATGTAGAACAGTCACTGCCAATATCACCCAGTGTCCCTGCAGATGAGTTTAACAAATGTATTCCAGTGGTCTGCAGATTTTTCTCTACATACAGCATTTAAAAAACACATTAAAACAGACCAGTTTCCAGACTAATGATGAAACTACAATTCAGTGCAAAATATTTTAGACTGCATTTCATTCTATTTTTCCTCAGGTGAAGAAGTGGTTGCATATTATTAAAAATGTAACAAAAGCAGCTAATGCTTTCATAAAGAATATTATGTTAGGGATCCCATCCCACCCACCTCCCCCCATCTCTGCCATATTTTGAAAACAAAATAACATTTCCTATAGCCAGCAACTTTTAAAAATGTTACATATACTATTCTCAAGGCACATCTGATGATATTTTTATAACACAGTAGGTGTCAAAGTATGTTTTAACATATGATTTCTTCAGGATCCCTCCCCTTTCTGAATTCCAAATGGAGGAACTGAAAGTGCGATGTAAAGACTGGCGATCCATATTCTATCTTTGGCAAGCTTGTACAAGCACTACTGTAAAATGTAATGTAAAAGAACTGTAAACTAGGAACTTCTTCAGTTTATGGAACACCATTCAGGACTGCTGCTTCTTGAGTGTTTTCTTCTTTTATGGTATTAATCTTTTCTTCTCCTGGAGTACGTTGGAGCTTAGAAATTTCATCGCCAGAAGCACTAGTTGGGCCATTTATTGCCTTTTCTGAAGGACCATGCTCTTCAATCACATCTTTTGCCATTTCTTTCTTGTTTTTAGCCAAAGTTTCCCTTGGGAGGTTTCTTTGTCTGCTCTGAGACTCAGCTCTAGAAATATAATCTGCAACTGTGACTAGCCCGTTTTCATTAACTGAAGCTGTATCAGATTCAGTCATTCCATCCATCAGAACAGCATCTTCATCAGTCCTTCATCTACGAGACCGCCTACGACGGTTAGTACTGTGATGAGATTCGCTGGCATCAGTGTCTGCAGTCTGATCTGATTCTGTATTATCAAGTAAGCTGTATGGGTTGCTGTCTGGATCTTTGAGCACAGAACTGATGGAGGATTTGCCACCACGTGGTCCACCACGACCTCGACCCCCTGAAACACTTCTGCCTCTTCCTCCTGGGCATCTCCTACTGTCACGCTGATGTAGGCTCTCTCGATCATCTTCTCCTGCCAATGACCAATCACTCAGCTCATCTTTACGTTCAGATTCTGTTTCAGAGGGGTTAGACAGCTCAGAGTTTGTACCATAACCGGAGGTGTAATTAGGGCCCCGACGACCTCTGCCTCTTCCACTATAAGACCTAGAACCAATCTGTCGTAGCTGCTCGTCAATCTGCAGGCGTTCCATTCTTAGCTGTTCTACTTCCTTTAGATAAGCAATATGATACTCTGAAAGAACTTGCACATTTCCGTTGCTTTCTTTAGTGCCAACAAATACAAATGGAACCATCCCATCTTCTCTAGGTAGTTTATTTTCATTGTCTCCTTCAATTCTCACCCGAACCACACCAGATTTGTCCACTATTTCCTGAATGACTTTGCCATTTTTTCCAATTAGTTTTCCAACAAGATTCCTAGGAACCTGAATAAAATCCTCCACAAACTCCAAGAAACCTTTAGCCTTTTTTACAGCATCAACACTCTCTCCATAGATTCTAAATGTTCCAGTGTCTTCATCTAGCTCAATAGCTGTAACTCCAGGAACCTTCCTAGCTTGCTGTATGTTACTACCATGTGTTCCTATTGCCAGACCCATCAAATCTTCTCTCACAACAAATTCTTCATGAAAAGCGGCTGCAAGTTGTTTTGTGCATTCTAAATGCTTAGTGGCCTCTTCATTCCTGGACATAAGCATCAACTTTGTACGAATACTTCGCAAATGCATATCACTTAAAATATTTACTCTTTTCACAGTTGCTTCACTGGCAGACAGCATCATTAACTGTGGTTTCTGGGTGGTAAAAAATTCTGCACCCTCCAACTGCTTTCTTAAAATCTTTATGTGCATTTTCATTAGCACACGCCTCTCTCAAAGCCTCAGGAACACCCACTGTGCATTTAAAGAAGGTATTTTTTTTGACAGTTTTATTTTGATTGACAGGCCGAAGTCGTTCAAATGTGACTATTTCATTGTAAGTGGCATCACAAGCAGCATATTCAATGACATAAAATTCTCCTTTCATCATTCGAACTTTAGCCAACCACCATCCACACGGTTCTTGGTCATTTGCTCTTGAGTATACCTCTACTTCATCTCCTTCACTAATTTCTTTTTTTATATCGGGTGGTGGTGGTAATCTAACTTCATTAAATGGAACCTGGCGTTCTGGTTGCCAGTTGTTCTCAGAAACAACTGTGAGGGAGTCTTCATGAAGATCTTTGATAAACCCCTTGTAGAAAGCCCCGTCGGAGCCGCGAACCTCCACCGTCAGCTCCGCCATGTTGGAACCGCCCCTATTCCTCTTTTTGATATGGCTACTAGAAAAATCAAAATCATGTATGTGGTCCCTAATGCGTCTTGTGTGCTGTCTTATCTGCCCCGCAGCTTGCTCCCACCAGCCTTCCTCCCCATCGCCTCCCACCTTCCTTCCCTCCATCGCCCCACCAAGCCTTCCTGGACCCGCGTTCCCTACGCCCTGGTTTCAGTCTATTCTCCCCGCGGGGGCCACCAGAGGACGCCCGTGAGCACCCTAGCCGGCCCTATACTCGCCTACCCTGCCCTGTCCTCCCCGCGGCGGCCACCAGATGGTGCCCGTGAGCACAGAGGGGGGTGGGTCCGGCTCCCCTCTGCCCACAGCCCTCCAGGGCTCCCACCTCCCTCCGGGTCAGAGCCCGAGTCCTCCCCGCAGCCTACCAGGCCCTTGCACGACCTTCCAGTCCCCTCCTCCCTCTGTCTCCCTCGATCTCTCTGCTCCAGCCCCACGGTCCCCTTCACTGTTCCCCCAACCAGCCAGGCCTGGCCCTGCCCCCGCCCCACCCCAAGGCCTTTGCTTAGCTGTGCCGTCCGCCTGCCAGGCCCTTTCCCCAGACGTCCTTCTGGCTCGTCCTGACTCCCTCAACCCTTCCTTCTGGTCTCTGTCCCAATGCCACCTTCCCTGCGAGGCTTCCTCTGACCAGCCCCTTTCAAACTGCAGCTCCCCCACTCTCGAACCCCTCCTCTCCCGGGGTTTTTCTTCACGGCACCCTTGCCTTCTAACCAATGTAAACCCCACTCATATGTCTGAGTCTCTGGACAAAAGGTGAGGAAGGGAGCTTGTGTGTTTTGTTCACACCTATGTCCCCAGCATCTGAACAGTGCAGTGCCTGGCACAGTGGGCACACAAATACTGGTCGAATTATTTATTATGATAAGGGCTATAACTTAAGGATATGACTGTATCCATGCTACCACCATCCCTGCAGCCTTGTCTGAGGATGCTGAGGCTGGGGCAGTGACGGCCCTCTCCCAGAGGCAGCTGGGGCAGCTGATGCCAGGCGAGAGTGCCCTCCCAGTCTAGGCTTCCTTTCCCTACGTTGTGTATTTTGCTCTCTTCTGTCAGTGAAGCAGATTGGATTAGAAACATGGCTCATTTGCATGTGCTTTGAATCCATTAGTGTCTCACTTACCATTTTCTTGGCAGTGGTGAGGAGCCCTGAGCTGAAAGTGGGTTGACAGGGAAGCTGGTGCCACTGCAGGGGACCAGCAGGCTGGGGGTGGTGCTAAGCTCAGTCTGGAGTTCCTGGGCCCGGAGGTCCCCACAGTCGCCCTTCACAGGCTCAGGCGGCCATTCAAGTCAGCCCCTGGTGTTAGCTCTTGTCTCCTGCCCTGATAATAATGGGGAAACTGAGGCAGTCAGGGCCAAGTCCTGGAAGAAATCTGAACGAAGGGTCTTGTCCCTGGGAGGGAGACCAGGGTTCGTAGCTCATGTCACAGAGAGAAACTGAGGCAGTCGGGGCTGAGTCCCATCTGTCTGCCCTCTGTGGCTGGCTGATGAAGCCTGGGCTGGGGGCCTGGGTGTGGGTGAACTGGATGGGGAACAACCTCCAGATGCCACCCTGGTCCTTCTCTGCCCTGCCTGGGTCCTCCAGGCTGACCTCCTGCACTTCTGGGTTTGGTCAGTGGGAGGCTGACCGGCAGGAGGTGGGCGTTGTCTCCCGCCTCCCTCCTCTGCCCACTTCTGTACACAGCTCTGAAGTTTGTGCTGTTCCAGGAAAGAAGCAAATGCTCCTCCAGTGTTGGGGACCCACAGGTGACTGAGGGTGGAGCTGGCTGGCTGTAAGGTCATTTTTTGGTCACAGTGTCCCGGGTGGAGGGAGCCCTGAGGTGGGAACTGGCTTAGTGGCTTCAAGGCAGAGCAAGCCGGCTGATGGGGCCAGCGTGTTGTGAGCCTGAGGACCTGGTGTGACAGTGAGAGTGGGGGCTTCATCCTCAGGGCTGCACGGGCCCCAGAGGATTTCCGGTGCCCCCGGAAGGCTGAGCAGGGATTAGAGCCGGGGACTGGCCCCTGCCCCTAACCTTTGATGTACGGTCTGAGTCAGAGTCCTGGCTCTGCCGCTGAGTTTCTGAGGGACCGGGTGTGCCATGTCTCTCCTAGCCTCAGTTTCCCCATCTGTACCCACAACCTCACCAGTCTGTCCTGCTCCGAGGCTGCAGGTGTTGTATTTGTTGCTCTGGCTTCCTTGGACCTGCTCTGTCCCCAGCTGCCCAGCCCACTGGCCCCCAGGGGACCCGTTCTGCCGACACTGGATTCTTTCCTGGACTGTCCAGCCACCTGGTTGACACTTGATTCCAGCCCCACATCCAGGCCAGCGTCCACCAGCCAGCCCTCCTGGGCCAGGGCCCCAAACTCCCTGCTGAGGGACAAGGAGCTGTCTGTGAGGTCCCCAGGAGGGTGTGGTGAGGCCAGGACTCTGCCAGCACCGGCAGAAGCCACGAGGGTCTGCGGCAGTGCCGGGAAGTGTGGCCTCTGGGCTCCCTGTGGCCCCTCGCCCACTCACCATGCGGACCCTCCACCTCAACCCCGCTCCACGGCTCGCCACAGCGCCCCCGGGCCAACGGGCCCCCAAGTGCCACATTCCAGACACCGGCCTAAGGAAGTCCTGCGGGATGGCCACCCTGGAGAATGGTAGGCACCGGCCACAGGAGGGAGGCCATGGTGGTGGGCCCTTTCCTGCTCCCACCCTGCCTGGGCTTCTGGGCTGCTCTGGGAGCTCCTGCCCTTTCAAACCCAGTCCACCAACAAGAATGGAGCCTCGTATGGGTGGGCCCTTCTAGGGGCTGAGGGTCCCGCAGTGAGCGGAGGGGCAAAGGTCCTGTGGGGGATGATGCACCATCGAAGAAATACAAATCTGTGGTGTGTCAGTCAGTGATAAGTGATGGCAGAGGCTGGGGGTTAGCACAGAGGGGCGAATACCAGGGTGTCTGCAGGGACCTGGGCGCTCCAACCTGACAGCCACGGGAGCTCGGTTAGCTCCCTGGCCTGAGCCTCAGTTTCTTTTTCTGTAACAAAGCAGATGGAGTCAGGGTCCACGGCCCCTGTAGCTCTGACATTCTTGCAGAGGCCACCAAAAGTTGCCACTGTGGCAGTGTCTTTGTACGACTCAGGCCCGTTTCTCACCTGTGACAGCGTGTCTCTGTCTGGGCCCCAGTTTCCTACCTGTGGCAGAGTACCTCCATGTCTGGGCCTCAGTTGTCCCAGTGGTGGGGGGCTGCTGGCTCTGCAGCCCCTTCCTGCCTGTGGTTCACGTTTGACTCACAATGCCTGTGTCGCTCACTTTGTCCTGCCCCCCGACCCCTGCCAGGGAGGGTGCCATGGGGGGTCAGGGGCTGGGCCCTGGACAACCCCATCTCTCAGGGTCCCTAGCTCCAGGCCATAACCTGAGGGCTCTGGTCGCAGCCTTGGGGCCTGACTTGTACGTCCTGCCATCCACTGTGGGCTTCCTCAACCACGACCGCACCAGGGTGGCCAGCCCGGCCTACTTGCTTTTCTGGAGGTCTGGCAAAGGTAAGGTCGCCTGGTGGGCAGGGCAGGGGGATGGGGGCGGGAGGTGGGCCTCCCGAGCCCCCAGTCTGCCCCCAGGGAGCATGTCCTCACCTCAACAGCTATGGGCCCCTGTACTGTGGGGCCGGAAGCTGGGAGGGCTGTTCAACTCCTGGAATACTGTGTGACCTCAGGGAAGGTACTGTGCCTCTCTGGTCCCGTTGCTATATCAAGGAAGAGGATGGAAGGAGGGCGTATGCGGAGGTCAGGGCCTGCACGTGCCTTTGCGCTCTGCAGTTTCCTTTTGCTGCTTGACTTTGGGCAAGCTGTTAGCTGTTCTGTGCCTCAGTTACCCCCTCTGTAAACAATGGCGGTATGCTTCTTATGGAGTTGTAGTCACAATTAAATAAACATGAGACGCCGGGAGACTTTCATTAAGTGAGGATCGAATGCTTTACAAGTAGCCTCAGTGGTGCCCTACGATGGCTCGTCAGCATTGGGTAAAGCGGCCTTTGGGTGAGAATGACCTCGGTTTCTCCGTCAGCGAGGCCAGAACTCCCAGGTCCTGCTTATCTAGAAGTTTGAGAGCAGAGTGGAAACGCTGTTGTTTAAACAGGCAGGGTGGCCCAGTCCGTGGGGGGCCTTGCTCTGTGATCCACTTTTCTTCTGGCCAGAATGGGTGCAATAGGGGCTGAGTGTGCATCAGATGCCCCCAAGTGGCTGACGCGGTGACCCCCTGCCACAGACAGCTGCCCATTTCTGTCATTGGGACATCCTTGCAGCCTGTACCCTTCACATCATGCCCACAAATCCCATCACCCCATTTTCTAGAGCTGCTCTGAGGTCCCAAGTGGGCCGGGGTTGGGGGTGGACGGGTCCCATGTGCGGAGTGTGATTCACAGCTCAAGGCTTGTTGGGAGGGGCAGCTGGTGGAGGCGCAGGGCCAGCATCCTCTTCTCAGCCTTCAGATTCAGCGAAAATCCCAAACCAAACTGAAATAAACCTCAGGAAGCTGTAAAGGAAGGCGTTAGCAATACACTTGTGACTAGGAAAGGTTTAGAAATTAGCCCATGACCCAAAGTGACCTGGGTTCCCGCATTCTAGCCTAGTCACAGGACACCCTGGGACAGGGGGCAGATGGGCCGGGGAGTCAGGCGGCTGTGGTAGTTAGCACAGACTTTGCTGAATGCCCAGGAAAGACTTCTTGGAGGTGGAGGCATGGGGTCTGGGCTTTGTAGGGTGAGGTTTGGTGGAGCCCCCAGGAGAAGGGGACTCCGGGGAGAGCCTGCAGCATAGACAGAGGCCTGGAGGTGGGAAATGGCATGAGTGGGGATGTGCTCGTTGGTCACGAATGTGTTTCATGTGTGTGCACGGTGCCGTTACGGGCGTGCGTGCACACATATTACCAACCAAGTCCACTGTGCGCAGGTGCACCTATGGCTCAGGGGTGGTGTTAACGGCGATCATTGTGATGGGTCCTGATGATGAAGTGCCAGGCTCTGCACACCCCTTCTGTGGGTCACCTTGCCCTCCAGCCCTCCCATCCTACCAAGGAGGAAAAGGAGGCTCACACAGGCTAACTAGCTTGTTGAGGACGCCACCCACGGGGCCCTGAAGCGCTCAGACCTCTTACTCAGCCTAGTTACTCTTACTTTACGTGCAGCGCTGAGCCTCCTTGAGCCGATGGCAGAGGAGAGACGGAGGGGTGGGACAGCTTTGCTCACAGGGACCCAGAAACACTCAAGACAAAGTCAAAGCAGAGACCCAGTGCCTCCAGGTCAGGGCAACCACACCTCGGTGGTCTGAGGTCCCTGCTCTCCAAGATGGGGCTGGGGGGCTCCGGAGGGTGGCAGTGCCTTGGGGTTGGCCGGGGGCACTGGGCAGGGGCAGTGGGGCCATCAGAGGCGCCCTCAGGACCCCGGGCTCCTCTCCCCAGCATCTCCACAGGACACCAGCCCCGGGCCGGTCTACTTCCTGGACCCGAAAGTCACCCGGTTTGGCCGAAGCTGCACCCCTGCCTACTCCATGCAGGGCCGGGGCAAGTCTCGGGGTGAGTATCTGACGGTATCTTGCAGCGGCTCTCCTTCCCTCCCATCCCCTAGTTCTTCGAACTTCAATTCAGTGTCTTAGGGATGACAAAATCCTAGCGACTCAGAAGAGGGGCCGGGGGCCGAGAGAACCTGTGTGACGTGGGCCAGGGGTGGTGACATCACACGTGGCACCCCGAGGCAGCGGGCTGCCGGGGGGACTGTGGCCTAGGCGGCAATTCCCTCCATGGGCTCCAAGCAGCTCATTTTCTCCCAGCGGGCCTCATTTAATTACCTGGATCCAGTCTCCCATACACCCGCCCCTTCATCTTTGGACCTACCACCCACCTGCTGGTCCACTGACTGCTCCACCAACTTACCATCCATCCATTCACCCATTTATCCACCCACCGACGTACCCAGCCGCCCACCTGTTCCTCACACAATTTGCCAGTTGATTCATTGATTCATCCATCCTCTCATCCATGATCTAGCCACCGTAGTCCATTTCATCGATCCACCTATCTACACACCTACGTATCCATTCATCTAATCATTCACTCCTCGCCAACCACTCAAACATGTATTAAGCCAACTGCTGCAGAGCAG